>VDFB02351265.1:0-21344 GCA_007258455.2 Sequoia sempervirens
TCTTCAAAAACCCAATAAAAATTAGACTCCAATTCAACAAGATGTGCAAGATATGTAGATTCCAAAAAAGTAGTGTAGAAACCCTAATTCTGCAATAATTTTCTTAATTCTACTCCAATTCTTTTGAACTATGGATTGTAGCTTCTTCAATATGTTCTTCAAAACCCCTTTAAAAATCAGAAAAAAATTCGCCAAAATCTGAAAGATATGCTCTTTCCAAAATTGCCTTTAAAATTGAGAAAAACCTTGCCTCTATGGTGCCAAGATCATGCTCTGATACCACTTGTTATGAAATAACATGCACACAGAAGAATAATGCATATGAAGAATATATGCTATAAATTCTTGATAATAACTAAGAATAACAAGCCACTCGAGGGAAACCTCCAAATATCTCTAATGAGAACACACTTCTACAACTTCTGATTAGATGAAATAAGATCACAACCTCCTATATATGCCACATATTTATGCCTAGTAAATCATCACTTAGGCCAACTTAGACACACCTATATAAGTCTTAGGCTTCCACCTAAACAACTAAATAACAATATACTAATGATAATATGACTTAATAGAGAATTAAGATAGCCATGTTTCCATCTCATTCATAACCGATGCACCAATATTAGGGCGAGTATTGTTGGTATTTCTTTTCTTCTTAGTGATTGTTTATTTTTTTATCCTTGTGTTGAATCATTCCTTGTAAGACTCCTCTCTTTAACCTCTATGGTTTTTCTTGTAATGTGTTCAATCCCTTCCTACTTTATCTAGTCAAAACTAACTAGCTCATACTTAGTTGAGAGACAATGTTATTAAGTCAATCAAATTATTATAGATTATATAACTACTTATATTAAATTTAATAATAATATTACACCACTAAAGTAAATAAATAAGACAAGGAATCAACAACTATTGACTTAAAACATGACAAAATTCACACCTCCAATATAATTATACATATAAAAAGTGGGAACATAAGAATTATTACAATAATAGGGTTTTATTATTGACATCAAGCACACCTCAATTTCAATAAACATAAAATTATGGATAATTATAATACATCTCATCAAATATTCATTCATCATCACATGGGCCATAAGCCACTAGGGTCTACATCATGCTACAATATGATTAGGTCCTATCATGACTACATCATTGTAAAGGAAAATTTATTCTGACTATTTCTTGAATACTTAGGTACCATGTTAGAAAAGATCACGAGCATAAGAAAAAATATCTCATTTTCTTATTAAAATACAAATCCACACTATGAAAAATTCACTAAAGCTAAGCTTCATAGCCCCCTACCAGAGAATCTCTAGCAGTTATTATGAAAATTTACCTAAAACTAACATTTATAGCCAACAATCTAATTTTATAAGAAATAGATCAAGGTATTTATTATGCAAGCTCAAGTTAGCTAGTAACTCTATTTCCTTAGTACCTTAATAAAAATCATAAATCAATTTGAAATTATTCTTTCTTAGAAGATCCATTTCTTCCAAAAATATATTGTTAGTTTCTAATGGGCCACTCTTCAAGAATTCAAGTAATTAATGAGTAGCTTAGAGTCTCCTTCAAATAATATTTTCTCCCCTTATACATTACTAGGGGAATTGATCGAGAGAGTTATGGATTGGTATATTTTTAGTTCCATAAGGAATGGATTGATAATCTACATGAAATTGGTATTGGGGGAATTGGTTGGGATAGTTATGGATTAGTACATTTCATGTCCAAAAAGCTATGGATTGGTAATCAAAGCACAACTATAATTAAGGGGATTGGTCACAATGGTTATGGATTGGTATATTTATTTTTCTCCTTTTCTTGGGGTTGTCATACTAATAGTTAAATGGAGGAATTGGCTATATATGTAGATATATTAAAACCATTTGAATTGGGGTAGAAGAAAATTATTTGTGAGATAGACTCTATGATTCATTTGATTTTATTTAATAAGGGGAATTCTCTTATTTCTCAATCAAAGATAGATATTTTCATTAAGGATATTTTTAGTCTTACTCCCAACTTTGAGTCTATTTCTCCCATTCATTCTCCTAAAAAATATAACAAGCCCATTGATTGCTTGGATAAATGGTCTTTTGATATGGATACAAGTTGGAGTGACACTAAGTGGGCATATATTCCTTCTAATACATTGAACTATTTTCATCATCTTATTCATAACAACCAAGCTTAATTTCATTCTTTTGAGTTTAGTTTGGTTTTTTTCTTGGCACATATTTTTTTGGGTTAGGTTGTATTGTGAGAATGCTCTTTGGTTTTTCTATTCAATTTTTTTCTATCTAAGGGTATTTGGAAATCTTGGTATTGTAATTAGATATAATAATTTTCATTAATATATTTCTATCCCTTTTTCGAAAAAAAATTAAGATGTTTAGAATTTGGACATGAACTCCTAAACTAATTCTAGTAATTAGAACTTCCATTTTAATGATATTATTAACACTAACATTTGTGAAATGAGTTCTCGATCTAGTAACCATATATGTATGAGTTTGGTCCATCATTTTGAAGGAAGAGAATATGTATACTCTAATTTATTTTTTCTATTAAATGAGATGTCTTCATAAAGACAATGAAATTTTTACTTATATTTATGAATTATAATCTCTTGAATTCACTTCTCTTTTGTTTTCTCTATAAATAAATCTTACAAAAACAAGAACACACAAGCTATCAACATCCAAAAAATATTAATTAAAATTTTCTCTTCGTTAAAAAAATTATTATTTCATTCTAATCATAATTTTTAAAATAATAATACTAAAAGTCATCTATAATAACTTTTATAAATAATACACTATTGAAAAAAAACACCCAATTAATATTTAAATGTATAAAAGTGATAATTCTTTCAACATAAGATTACTATTTTCTTCTTCAGCTAAAGAAAGAGGACATCTACTAAGACCATTAAATTAATATTTAAAAACATAAAAAAAAAAAAAATTAACTTAATTTTATTAGATTACTATTTTCTTCCTCAACTAAACAAAGAAGACATCTACTATGACATTTCGCATGTCAATTCATCTTACAATAATGAAACTTTCGTGACTGCTTGGAGGTTTTATACATTAGAAAACATGGCAAGAGTTAAATGGAGAAATTGAATAAACAATATTGATATCCTTTTTTTTAATTTTTTTTTGATACTACAAGGGTGTCCCCGCGACCCACCCCAGTGGCCCAGCAGCCCTTACCTTGGGTACCTGAGGCAAGCTAGGGCAATACTAGTCCCCTGCGGGTGAGATTACCCCCCACAAGAAGTCCCACCTCTTAAACCCGGGAGGGAGTTGAACCCGAGACAAATGAGGAGCAAACCCACTGCCCAAGCCAACTCTACTACCCCTTCCGACTAACAATATTGATATCCTTATATTTTACTGTGGCAGTAAAGATGTGATTTTTCAATAGCTAATAGTATTTCACAGGAAAAACGGAAAAAGTATTAAGATAGTGGAGATTCATTGACAACTGGGAAAAATTGTCGCAACCTTTTATCCACCAATAAATTGAGAACTGTGGGAATAGGAGCCATCTTATCCCGCATGCAAAATGTCCATTTCAAGATATCAGGCCGAGCACACAGATTTTATTCATAATTCTAAAGAGTTCGGTTTACACCAATAAAATAATGAGGAAGTCCTATCGGTCAAGTTGGATTCAGATTAATTTAAGATGATCAAGACATTATGGAAACCAGGGCGCAGATGGTTGATCATGCATGCTTTAGTTGCCAATGAAATGGGAAAGTTGTATAAATCCGACAAAATTCCTTCATCAATCACTAATTTTTAAAGAAAAGTGATAAGTAAATGTGTGATAAGATAAACTGTTACGTCTTTTCCACAAATGACAACTCTTTCATGTACGTGCGATATGAATATAATTTTCTTTTGGTGAGACTCTAGGGATCTACATCCTCTTTGCTTTCAACTTTCTCTCATATTCAATCATTAAGTAAAATATATCATGTTATTTTTATGAACAAGAATTTTTAATCTTAAGTATCTAAGAGAAGTTGTTGAGAATATTCTTAAAATGATTTTGATAGAGAAAAGTTCTATGATTTGGAACACTATAAAACGAGATAATTTTTTATTGAGGAAGATTTATTTTTTATTATTAAAATAGAAAATAAAACTTTCTTTCTATAAGACATTTGGGACCTTCATGCTTCTCTCGTTTCAACCTTCTCTTATTTTCAACGATTAAATGAAATATTTCATGTTGTAGGGTTGTGTAAAGTTGATAATTTGAAGACTTCTTATTAGTTAGAAAAATCATGAATATATCATTGGAAGGACCCACCATTTGGCCCCAAGGTGGATCGTTAGCATACTAGCCTTCTCTAGCTTGTATTCTTGCAAAAAAACCCTATAGATCTATTGAAGAATCATATGTGCTTCCTAGGGGAAATGAATCTAAAGGAATTTATCCAATTGTTCTTGGCTATCACTTTATTGAATAGAAGCAAGGTATCAATCGATCAAAAAATTTGATGGAGGAGAAAAACTTTAGAACAAATTTATCTAGCCAAAATGTAATATATTTATTTAGTTATTAGGTTAAAATAAATGCCTCACATCAAATAATATTATAAAAAGAGGATTTCATCGCCCATATAAATGTGTCTTTTGTGGCATTAGTGAAGAAAATATTGCTCATATTTTCTTTTAATTCTCTTGTGTTACAGGTTTGAGCAAGTTTTGGTGGTGTTGTCATTAATGTTGTCATTGATGTCAACAGAGTTTAGTATGGTTCATATTGTACATGTATGGCTGAGATGCTACTGAGATGTTGTGAGTACATGGATCTCTCTTTAAAGTGTTGCAGATGTGTTGGTTTGATGAGTTTCCAAGTGCTTTTGAGAAAATTAATAAAGAAGAGAAGTCAAAGTGATGGAAATGTTCAAAATGTGCTCTGGTATGTGCTCCGTATTTCTCATGTGTTGATCCTATGCTTGTGCAGATCTGAAGGATTGATGATGGTATTTTAGTACTGATACCTCTTTAGTTTTAGCTTATGGTTTGATGGTACGTGAAAGTTATGTTCACTAGTATGTGAACTGTTCTGACAGAGTTGGTCTTTTGTGGACTGGGAAAAATATTGTTGCTCTGCAGTCCTTCTTTGTTTTGCTTCAGATCTTGTGAATCTGGAATATTTCTTTTGAAGGTATTTTTTGTGCTCTAGGGAAGAGATTTGAAGATTGGCGATTCGAAAGTCATGTTTTAGTATTTCAATGTGAATTTATACAGTCTAGATGGACTGGTGAAAGATGTTCAATGATTGAAATTTGTTGTTTTGTTGCGGATGTATCTGGGAGATTCTGAGATGTATTCTCATGCATAAGGAAGCGTGTTGTGGCATCTGTGTGTCATCTTCTTGTTGGGAAGCATGTACATCAATGTTAATTTATGTTTTCATTAGCTTTGGCCAACCTAGTGTTTACACTTCATTCGAAGAATAAAACTAATTGAAGGAAGCATGTGATTGTTTCAAGATATTATTTTTGATCTTGAATTTTTTTTTGTATTGGTCCACTCTTATTCCTTTCCATCGCGGGAATTTTGTGTTGCCGACCTATTTTGAATTTATGAAATAAGGTATTTGTGGCCGACCTTGGAGAAAGTTTCTAAGGTTGAGGATGGTATAAAATCAAGTTGAATTGTGAAGAATTGTATGACAGTGTGATACAAAGTGAGGAAAGTGAGCTATAAATCATAAGAGCGGAAGTGTGTGTGTGAGTAAGTTGTGATAGCAGTTCTTCATTGTGTTGAAGGCAGTGAGATAAAGATTTTTGCAATCCTACGAATGTGTTAATTATTGTGATGGATCTTTTTGTTCTCTTTTGTATCTATAGGCAGTGAGCCTCCCTATTGGATAGTGAGTCCTTTCTGTGGACAGTGAGTCCTTTCTGCAGGTAGTGAGCCTTTGTACTTGGATAGTGAGTCCTCTTCTGGGCAGTGAGCCTCAGTTTTATAATCTTTATATTATGAGTTAACCCTCACCATGGTTTTTCTCTCATTGTATTTTCCACGTAAAAAAATTTGGTGTTCATTGTGTTGATTTACTTTCTATTATTTGTGTTTCATGCTCTTACTTAATAACATAATAGTGTGGTTGTGGAATTAATAAGTATTTAATTTTTAAGTTTGAATTCTGTGACAACTGATTCATCCCCCCTCTTAGTTGTCCTACACCTATTTAACATCTCGCTCCTTAGATATATGGTATTTATGGTGGGGAATAAAAAATTGGGCTACTATTTATACTTCTCCTTTATTAAAATTTTGGATTTGTATCATACATCCTCACACATTAGTTTTTTTTCTTACTATTTTTGGGATATATGTCCCACTTTTATTTTAAGACAAATATAATTGGAGAGAAATAGATGCATTTTCTAAGATAGAAAAATATTCTTATTAAAATTTGGGAAAAAAATTATTTCAATTAAAGAGACTAGGTAGGAAAAGTGCTCCCCTAAAGGAGCTTACTCCCCTCTCAAGTACCATATTTCTCATTTTCTAGGCCTATTCTCTCTATTTGGTCAATTCCATAATAATTTTCAAGTAACAATCCCTATGAAGGTGAACAAGATAGGAAAATTTAGGTCTCCACCCCCTCTGGGATTCTTCAAAGTTAATATTGATGACTCAACTAGGGGTAATCCCTGAGTAGTTGGGACTAAAGAAATTGTATGTGATAGTCAAGTTTTGGAAAATTTCTTTTTCACTATCCATATGGGAATATTTACTAATAATCACATGGAGGCTCATTCTCTTCTTATTAATTTGGTTAAATATTGTGAACTAGAATGTAAAAATATTATTTACCAGATGGAAAATATGGTTATGGTGAGCCT
Source organism: Sequoia sempervirens (assembly GCA_007258455.2). NCBI lineage: Eukaryota > Viridiplantae > Streptophyta > Pinopsida > Cupressales > Cupressaceae > Sequoia > Sequoia sempervirens. The sequence goes on from VDFB02351265.1 coordinate 6,908, forward strand.
TTTGAATAAATAAAAGTATGATATTGCTTCCTTAAAATTGGGATATCTTGTTAAGATCTTGTGTTTGCTTGGGTTAATTTTGATTCCATTTATTTTTTGTATTTCACTAAAGAATGTAATAGTGTAGTTGATTATTTTTAAAAATGGGCAACTAGAATGCATCTACATGGGATTCTCTATTCATAGATAAATCCAATATCATTATTCAATTGATTCAACATAATTACGGTAAAACTTGTATTTGGTTAAGGGATTTAGGCCCTTACTTTTCCTTTGTGCAACCTATGTTGTCTTGCTTTATTTTTAGTGATGGTGTTGATTGGCTACTGATGGTATATGGCTTATCGTTGATGCAACATGTGTTTCTTGGATACGGTTGCGGGTCCCTTCAAAAGTGTTTTGTAATGGGTTTCGGGTCCCATCAAAACCTATTTTTCCCCATAATAAAAAACAAGCATTAAGGAGAATTTATGACTAATTATTATGATCAAGATCATTATCAAGTAAGTCAAGAGAAAAAATTTCAAAGCTTTATTGCAGCAATTCAAGATCCTTACATCATTCCAAATCCTATGTAATTTTATGTGTGTTCATGTTATCATTTTTTTGTGAAGGCTAACACTTTTATAGATCTCCAAAGTATTCAATCAAATCAAGAAAGAAAGATCCAAGACCTTGAGGTGATAAGTATGACTTTAGTCCTTCTTGGAAGCCATTGAAGGGTGGTGAGTTGTAGCACTTTTTGATTTCATGATTCTTTCCTCTCCATTATCATTTTATCATTGGCATTGCCATTTGTGGAAGTGGAAACACTAACATAGGGTTTGAATAAGGAAAGCCCCTAAATGACACATCTCTTCTCTTTGTGAATGTGGAAATTTCAAGTTTGAAGAGGATTGAAGAAAGTTTGAAGATAAATTGTTCATTGTTGCAGTCAAAGCCCTACATCTTGTCAACTCATGGAAAATGACCTACAAAATTATCTGATAGTGTTTTGATAATTCTCGAATTGAGAATCAAAAGCTCATATGTATCAGCAAAGGATGTCCAAAATAAAGCAGAAGTAGCATACAAGGACCCATATGCCCTAAGATGACTCCATCCTCATTTAGTGATTGGAATCAACCTTTCAATATAGGTATACAATCCTTTCCACTTCCTGAATCTGCCTACAAGTAACCATTTCAATTTTCTAATTAATGGATTATTACATTTTACATATTAGGTCACATAGTCTAATTAAGCTAATCATAGAAAATAATTTCCAAATCATTCCAAGACTCATTCGGATGTAAATTCAGGTCTGATTGGCTCACCTTCATGGTTGAAATTTAATCTACACACCTTGTTATCTTCATCTTAATAAAGGTAAGAAAATAACCCAAAATACCCCAAGATTGAATCCTAGGTTTACACTTTAGGCCTAGGGTTCCCCATTTTTCTTTGTTTCAATATGATAAAATGAATGCATCCTAACAAGCCCTACATATAATAGCTTTATAGGTTCTTCTATTATGGCCATTATGGTTAGAAATGAATCTTGGAAGATTAAAATTTCTATACTTTGTGTTTTTTTAGATAAAAGGAAAGAAGCCTAAATGTTATATATATATATAATAAAAGTTCAGGATTACATGTATGCAATGAAAAATATATACAAGAAGTTTCAAAATTTTAATTTTTTTTTACAAAATTACATGTAGGCAAGGGCCGAAAATAGAGCACCACGTCTTGAGTACCAAAAACTTTGACACAAGGAAGCAAAAGAAAAAACTAGCCTCAAAACCGAGAGTGTGAGAAAGCTAGGGAGATGATATTTTATAATGGGGGAAGGTTGAAATTTTCATACCACAAGTGTGGCGTCAAAGTCCGCAATACATTGAAGGTCTATCATAGGCTGCACAAGTTGTTTATATTTTTTAAGAAGTAGCTACACATGCGTGCCAGAGCACGATGTTGGAAGATTGACACTGTGTGAAAGTTAACGAGGAATATAAGCCATTCCACAATAGCACCCTCCTCACACACACACTAGATGTCCTGCAGCCTCAAAATATTGAAACCCAAGCATGCTACTTCCAGAGTAGCCTCAAGACCACTTAGATTTTTCTTTTTAAACATATATTTTTATAGAACCCCCACTAACACCTTTTGTTCTCCAAGGTCCAAGAGGAAAGCAACAAAATTTGATGTGATATTTTCTTGACCTTGTAGCATTTTTCTTCCCTTAGAAAATTAGTAGTGTTGAGTATCATCTTGACCACTTTTAGATCCCTTCTTGTGGGGTGTTTCATAATGAGCTTCAAATGTTGGTCTGTGATAGCTCCAACAAAATCTATTTGGTGCTTTGAACCTATGAGAAATATAAGGGTGTCCATTCTCACCTTGATGTCGACCGACTTGAGGAGAGAAGAGTGGCAAGGGAATCGTCATACCACTTTAGGTAGATCGAATTTACTACTTTTTCTCCTGTTCGTGTGGGTGGAATTTATTTCCACATTTATTTCATGTGAGAAGAAATATTAAAGCTACTTTAAAGCACTAATTACCCTTTGGTTAATGCCAACTTGCCACAAAAGTACAACACAACCACCTTGCAGGAATTACAACTCTCCTCATAGGTACATGTAGCCACTTGGTAGAGAATAAATTTAGATTATCTTTCCTTTAGTAGAGAGGTATTTAAATGACTACCAAATTCTTTTACTCCCACTTTCACATAGGCCAACAATATATAATTAAATAATATTAAATAAAAATATATAATTCAATTGTAAATCTTAAATTAACCAATATATAATTAAATGGAACCTATAATAATGTAAAATTAGTACCAAGGAGAAAAGAGAGAATATAAGATATTAAGACATAACATAGTATTTACATTAAAACAAAAAATTGGTTGAAAATTTGACCAAGAAAAGGAGCCAATTATATATTATTTTAAAAAGGGATATTACAATAAAATCGCTTCATGTCTTCTCTTCAGTGTTCAATTCTTCAATACCTACGAACAATTTTTTTCATATACTACTACCTACCTAAGGACTAGAAAACATTTCTAACACCAATATCGAATACAAGATGGTTACAAATCGTCATTCCCCCACCTTGGAAGTATCCAATCATACTTATTGTAGTCCTTATAGGTTGTAACTCACTTACGAAAATGGGCACCTAGTTTCTCTTTACTCTCAAGATATATTTTTCCTTCTTATACAAGGTGGAATGGGCTAATAATAGCCAATCTGATATGATTACAAGTGTCATAGAAAACCTCCAAGAAGTTGGATGCCTAGATTGTGCATAACATCCAAGATACATGTTCACTAAATAGTAACTTTGTGCCAATAAATAATTAAATATTGACCCCCAATAAATAATTCATTGTCCAACTAGTAGAAAATAATGACATCTAATAGTGAATCCTTCATCCCTTATGTGTGTATTTTTACAAACAATATTTTGAATAATTTAATGCGTAGAATTTACAAAATTGATGACACCTTAATATTAAGATTTTGTACCATTAATTATTTTCTAAAAACCTTAAATTCAAGAAGTATTAAGAGAGCTGAAATTACCTCTCATACAATATTGTAATGCTCAACTTTTTCAATAATATTTTTTTATATTCACTCTTTAGGAACCAGAAAACATTTTGAGAACATGCTTGAAATCAAATATTTAGAATTAGACTGTTATAACTCATGTACATATGTGAAGTAGGTCGATTATAAGATGGATTTTGTAGCTATAGATCCTTCAAAAGCATTCCAACAATTCAAACCACATGAAATGATTAGATTCATCTTGTTTATTTAAATCATTGTAACGGTTGACGGATGGGTCATCCCATAAGTTCGTGTAGAATCATCTTGTAGGCAAATCATATATTTATACGAGATGAATGTGGACTGCGGTTTCGCTCAATCAATTGCCAAATTGCCTGCTTAAGTTTGAAGTCGCTCTTGACACTCTGTGTGTCCAACACCTACAATGCATGTCAACAAATACTCAATAATCACTTGCTTAGAATTAATTAACCCTAAAACCTGTTTTTAGCTGTGATATTATAGATTACTACCTTACAATGGACGGTGTGGAAGACCTTTCCATCAGAGCCAAAAGAGGATGCACTAAGTACTCGTAGACCTTGTTCTTCAACAGCGAGTAGAAGCTCTGAAAACACCATCTGTTCTTTTAAGGTGTTTGTTGTGACCTCTACTCGTGAACCCACATGGTTTACATTCACTAAAGGAAATGCCACACACTTAGAGAGTTTTATCACATTGCCTTGTTCGTTGTAACAGTATTCATTCACCTTTTTCATATTCGCCTTCATCTTCATTTCATCTCTCTTCTTTGCAAGGTCATTCACTTTCTTCTTCATATGGCTGATATAATCTGTGGCTTCTGACAACCGATCAGCAATTGAAGTATGGCCCTGTATCAAAATTTTGGCTAATCGAATAAGTGATTTTGTTGATATTCTGGTAGTTTCCAAACATACATTGGTCTTTGTTAGATTTTTCATTGGAGTAATCAATAAGTCTGTGCTTAATCATTGACACTGATCAAATGAATTTTACATCTTCAAATTTGAATTTCCCATTTTCTTTAAACACGATAGTTCTATTGTAAGAATTTAATTGTCTAAATTAAGTAATCGTTTATCTATTAAATTGAGTGCACCTTAAAAAGGCAGGGAGGAAGCTCTATAGATTGATCATAAATTAGGATTAGGTTTTGCTATCATGGTATCAGGACAATCATTCGGTCACAATAACCATGGACACAATAAGTCATTCATAATAATCTAAGGAAAAAATAATCTAGGCTCATAATAACCCATGGACAAAATAACCCATGGACCGAATAACCCATGTAATTTATAAATTTTGTTTTTATTTCTCTATATTCTTACAGGGATATTCTATCTTTGGATTATTTTGACCACAGGTTATTTTGGCTTGGATTATTATAACCTTGGGTTATTTTGTCCTTGGGTTATTATGACTAGGTTATTCTGTCTAGGGTTATTTTGGCTAGGTTATTATGTCCTGTAACCACCTATCATATGTTAGAAAGTATTCCAAAAATATTCAATTATAAAAGACTGTAATATTTTTCTTATACATATTATTAATAGGTTGGAGAAGTGAGTTTCACTATATTATATGGATTATAAATATCTTTGTAATCAAGACCACCTTTATTTAATACCTCAAACATAGTTAGAGATTTATGAATAGATATGCAAAATTTGGTTGATAATGATAGGATTGTAGATCATGTTGTTAGTTTCTATTGAGCTCATATCTACATTGTTGGAGTTTCTCATGTGATGGCCTAAATATCATTTTGGAATTTCAAATGATTTTTTGGTTACATGAAGGTTGTGGAATTGTCATATGGTGACTAAAAGCTTTTGGAATAAGCCCATTTATAGTTAACTATTTACAAATCATGGATTTAGTCATATCATTCCCTCGAATCTCCTAGACAATATAATTCTTCTACTTGATGAATTATTTGGTAATTTGATGATATTGAGTTGGAACTACTTGATGTACATACTTCATAGAGATAATGGATTTGGTCATTTGGTGGCCTAGAGATGTTGGAAAACCCCGTTCCTTTTAGATGTATATACTTTCATGTTGTAGATTCATGGTGTTTTGTTATAAATTTATGATTTCATAATTTTCACTATGTGAATAATAAATTATATGATTTTGATGTGATTTGAATGTGTTAATTGATTTGTAATTGCATAGATTCCTTTGGCATGTATGGTTGAGATTTTTTTCACATTTTATCAAATGCTATGATTTGCAGAATTGTGGAATATTATTTTTTAGATTGCAATTCCTAAAGGTTATTTGAATGAAAGATAGTTTTAGACTCCCATGCATGCCTCCAAGCATGGCCAAATGTTTCCTTTTAAATTTTGGTCCCTAACATCCAATTAAAGTAGACTAATACATTTTTGGCATATTTAATCTAAGCTTCTTTTGGATTTGATGTTTGTCCCATGGGAAGAATATACACTATGTCAAAATTCTATTATTAGCATTATAGGTTAGAATCTACATTTTTTGGGGTTTGCATGTTTTGGTTAATCTAATTTGTAATATTTGGACATATTTAGGTTTTGTGGTTTACTTTGGTTTCAATGGGTGAATTATCCATATTTTTCATCACCATTATGGAGGCCACATGTGTGTAGTATATTATTGTGGGTTCCATATTTTTCTACTTGCATGTTGCACAAAGAAATAAAGACTAGATTTATATAGTATTGTTGATGCCATGTTTATATTTTCTCTGATAGTGGTGGAGCTAATTTACTATTATTTTGAGTATTTTTGTAGACTATTTTTGTAGCCATCATGGAATATTGGAATGTTAAGTATCAAAGAGGTAGGGAGATAAGATATTGATAAGGTCTTTTCTAGGAATTGTATATAGAAATAAGGTTAGTATTTAGGTCATAAACACATGAGCTAAATGTCCATTATATGTTTTAAAGTGATCATGGTGTAGTGTGAGGTTTCTTGCAAGCAAATAGTTGTTTGTCAATTTTTACTCTAGGTTGAATATAATGACCATAATGCCATGGGAAGATCTCATGCATGTGTGAAGTTTTAGGCATGTCGGGGTTTCCTTTGCTACTTTTTAATAAGATATTATAATATAATAGGTTGCTCCATAACACTCTCATAAGATATTGTAATATGAATGTTGATTGTGATTACCTACTCACACATGCTAAAAAGAGATGGTTTGTAGTCTTATTTCATATGAAGTGATATAGAAGATATGCACCACATTCTTATGTGAGTGTAATAAGTAGCCTTATATGGCTAGAGGGAATACCTTTAATAGAATAAAGATATGAAGGATCTTAAGGGAAAGATGTATGAATAGTAGATAGTTTACTCACAAGTATGTGATTATGCTATTGGGTAGTAAAAAATGGTTTGACGAGTAACATATAATTTACTCATTCTCTTCTAGCTATATGTTTAGAGGGAAATTCTAAGGTGGTGACACATGCTAGTTAGGAGGAGATTTATCTTTGAGAAATTTGTTAGAAAATTAGGATATAAGTAAAATAGGTTTACGTTCTTTATTTAAATAATCAACTACTTAAATATTTAGATAAAATTTTAAAAATATAAATGTAGCTTAAACTAGATAATTGAATATATTTTTAATTATATCTAAGTAAATTCCACTAAAATAAAAAACTATCTTCATTTGTTAAATAATCAAACAAAATAATTATTCAATACATAAGCTTACTATGATGTTAGCATAACCAATGTGTTATATTAAAACCAAGAGAATGAGAAAATACAATAGACTATGTATAAATTCAGGATCATATTTAGGAAACAATGTTTGAGATAGTGCTCAAGAGAATGTGCTAGATTTATAAGTCACCTCCTAATTTCTATTCCTAGTAAATAAGGTGGGAAATATTACATTCAAATATGGGAGAAGGTCGGTGAATGATGATTACAAAATCAAAAGATTTCAAAAAAATTGTTGTTCTAGTTTTTTAACAACACCTGTATGCTTTTTTTTTTTTTTTTGGAAAAAAATAGTTCCATAGATGTCCACACAAGAACATTTTACACTTGAAAGATTTATATATATATATATATATATATATATATTATAATTTTTTTATAACAAATAAAATAAACATTAAAATGTTAAAGAACACTTAGCAAAAGAACATTAACTACACAAAGATAACACACTTAGAATCCAAAATAGGGAAAACTTTAAGGATAGGATAAACTTAGAAGTTCTAGAAACGTAGTATAGGAATAGATACTAAGATAAATAGAAACCACAAACAAGATAGGCTTTAAAATTGGTTTATTCTAGTTGTGAGACAGACCTCATAATTTAAATCCAAGCCCACATGATGTCATTAAACAATTAAGATGTCTCATATTACTTCTACAATAAAATATTTTATAAGGGAGAGGGGTCTATAGTGGGCCACCCTAACTTTGTGCTTCTCAAAGTCCTATGTGAAAATTTCAAATCACTCCAAAATTTGTACACTAGCTTATTTGGCAAGTCCCCTACTTATAAAAATTTGTTTCAAGGCCACATCATCAAATATGATGCCACATCAGCATGTTTTTTTTTCAATGTATCAAAAAGGGCCCAAAAAATAGGTGAGATCGATAGTGGGCCACTAAGTAATGTATTTTTGGTGCGCTGATATGGCATCACATGATTTGTTAGTTTGTGTACTTTATGGATAAAAGTGTTTTGCAATTAGATATTAAGTGTAAGTTTATTGGATATTAAGTCTACCTTCTATGGGACCCACTCAGACTTACTTTTATACCCACCATTGAACCCCTTTCCCTTAATTGTAAAAACAAGTCCAAGACAATTCTAATCTAAAGTTTAACAGTCTACACTATGTTTACACAACAGATGCAAACAGAGACAGTTGAAGAGAATTGCTGTATTTGCACTCTACACAAAATCACAAATTCAACACTAGAGATATTCAGTAGTGGCTTGGAAAGCATCTACTATATGTTTTTCCCATTCTTATCAATATAACAAAGAAATCCCAACATCAGACATCAATACTCAATAAAATAGATCCATATCTACAATGTTATAAACATTGTAAGTTTGAGGGATAAAAGATTTGCTATATTAAAAACTTTAGAGCTTGGAAAACGGCATACCTTGTTAGTTTTGGCTGGCAATAAGGATGTGAGCTGCGAATAGCGGGACTTCATGTCGTTTCTCCTCTGCTTTTATATGACTCTGTGAGGCCATTGCTTATTCACGCCTTCACTTCTTTTCGAGGGATGAGCAGGAGCAGCACAAAAATCCTGCTTCACAAACCGTGGCGTAGCATTATACACTCCGCTTTCTGGGCGAGGGCAAAAAGAGGAAGATGCCCAAGGAAACCCACTCATTTTCACTTCACAACACACAGACATTTGGAGGTTTGATGTCGGCTCAAAGGAAAGGCTGCTGTAAAGATTCTAGTCTAGACAGAATCTGCAAAAGCTTCTAATGAAAGCAAGATACATGCGTGTAGAATTAAAGAGACATTCAGATGGGTCTATTGGATTTTAGTTGGAATAATAACTATCAACTTCCACGAACGTGCTTTATTGACATTCAATCAAGCCGGATAACGGACAAGCCATTAAATACACAGTGTCTACCATCAGTAAGGAAGTATCGTTTGTCGGGATCGACTTCCATCTGCAGCAAAATTTTCAAACGTGACGCTCCTCTATGTTAGCCTTTTATATTGTAATCCTGAAAATTGGAGACCCCACACTTATCGTTTTGTAGTCATTAGGGGAAGGGCCCAGTAGCACCTATGTTCTAATAGCCGTTTACTTTTTGTTCATCTTTATCTCTAAAATATTTTTTGTTTTTTAATTTTTAATAAGTTTAAAAAGTTTAATAATATTTTGTAAAATCACAAATACATATTCACATGTCAATATATAGTTGATCAATAAATGTAATCAGACATGTTCCAAAATATTCACTTTCACAATTTTTTAAAATCTTTTGTGTTTACAATTACCTCCACTTGCATAGGGTCTCTCTCTCTCTCTCTCTCTCTCTCTCTATATATATATATATATATATATATATTCACACATCTATATGCACAAATATTCACACTTAATTTGTCATGATGAGAAGCTCTTATCAACATTATGTGCTACCAAATGCACAATCTCCCACACTTCCTCTCACTTATATATGTATGAACTCCATTCAATATAGATGCCTATACAAACAATAAACATCATACCAAATATAATACACAAATCAGTGATTTTAACATATAAATCATACATAAATGACAACTACAAATTATTGGATTTAAATAATTTTATAAGAGGGAAAGAAGTCAACGCCAATTTCATTTAATATTCTTTACTAATATCCTCTGCATATTACTGTAGACACGCAAAATTGACACCATGTATAATCAACATGCAAAATTGACATCATGCATAATCATATTCCACTCAACAAATAAATCAAGTTTATTTATCAATCTCCTAAAGTCATCACTTTAAATTAAATAAATCAACTTGATCCTAACATCACTCTCCTTGATTAAATAAATCAATCATTTATTTAATTAAGTCTAAAATCACCTTTCTCCCTCTTGATTTAAATAAATCAAAGTATTTAAGTCAAATGGGTCAAAAGCATCTAATCATCACCTAAGCTAATCTAATCCTGATTAACCTAATCTAACCACCTATCACATCCTTTAGCTTTTCCCACTTGCACAAATAAATTAATTTATTGATTTATTATTTCATCATTTTCTATCAACAAAGCATCTTTGAGGAATATTCCCTCAAATTTGAATTCAAAAGCAAGTGGACATGTACATCCAACAAAATATTTATGAGCTCTTACATGGCTCTTACATGTCTCTTGCACAAGTCAAACTCAACATTTATTTCACAAATTCAAAAATCTCCCTCTCTTTGGCACATTGACCAAAAAAACCTATGACCACAAGTCTCTTGTTTTTAGTCCCACATCCTCCATGTTTGGCATTCTTTTATCCCTTTTGGCCATAAATAGAGGTCTCCTCTATTGTTCAAATCCTCCACAATCTCAAGCAAAAATGCACTATTGTCATTTGAATCCATATCATCTTAGCATTCCATATCATCTTTCATATCATATTCATAGCATTTTCATCATGGAGCTTAGAAAAAAATTGGGAAAGGGCTATTTTCCACAATAGCACCAATCCACTATGGGATATGATTTATTTCATGTTTTATATGTCTTAGTTTGTCTTGAAATTTGTTTGCATTTTAAAACATGATTTATTATCTTATAGGAGCACTATGGTATTTGCATAGTTTGAACTAACATGCTAATGTGTTTTGAGGTTTGAACTATTTTGCAGATTTGTGATGCTCACATATGGCGCTAGAAGGAGGGCAATACTAGTCTCTATTTTTTTTATTTGATATTGATTCATGCATTTGATAGGATTGTAAAATCTCTGTCTTTGTCTTTGTTTTTGTTTAAATATTAACTTGGTAAGCCTTTGGACAACACATAGCTATTTAAATGTTGTAGGCTTTAGTAGTTATGTAAGTTGGATAGCTTAGGCACTTTAAGTCTGACCCATGTCTCCCAATATATCAAAAGCTCTTTATCAGTCAACTTGGCAGCATATAGAGTAGCTCTTTAATTTATACAAGGCCATGTAGTCTATAGGTACAGTGATCACATTACCACATGTTTTGCATCTTATACTATTTTTTTATTGATATATTGCAAGTCTCTGCATTGCAAACAAAAGAAGCATGGATGTTAGTTTGGGTTACAAAGCCTTGTGTTTCTATTCAAATCAATAGGAATATAAATATTTTGTCTTTGTTCATGCATTAAATGGGGATATCCTTCCTGTAGAGTGATACTATCTTAAGTGATCACTATCGCTAAATGAGTCTTTTAATAGACATACCAAGCTTCTTGTACGTTAGCTATAATGGTCATATATATAGCTGTTATTGAAAAATGTGTATATTTGTATGCCTTGATTGAGTTTTTGATTTACAGTAAATTTTGATATAGTAAAGCTTCGTGAGTTGTTCATAATTTGTGAAGGCCTAAATAATCTTTGAACTAACTTGCATTAGTGTTGACTGGTTTTTCCTTCATTAAAATTCAAAATGAAAGTAACAGCAAAAAGGCTCTCCCTTTACATTGTTCGCCTGTCGTGGTATGTACAAGTAGTTGAATATCTTTATTAAAAAAATAAAGAAAAAGGGGGTGCCTAATTTACTCGAACTGCTAATCAGAGCATTAATTTTCTTACTACATGCTAATTGGATTTATCAGATTTGTTTTTTTTATTAAGAGCACATATTTGTGATATTATAATTTTTACCTACGTCTTTGGGTGCTACCCATGTCTTCGTAACAATTAATGCTCTCTTGGCAGATATACAACAAGAATTCTGGATGCCACTGCCTCATATCTGCAAAATGACTTAAGGTTGCAGCTCACATAAAGTTAGCAAAAGATCTTTCGCCCCTATTTTAATGTCTTGTTTTAGAGCCTACAGGGCATCTCATTATTCATAGTTTTTTTTTAATCTACTGTGGCAATGGTGGTACAATGATAAAAAAGAAAGGTGCTTTATTTCCAATATCAGATCTTGTTCTAAAACTCCCACTGTGCTTTATTTCCATTCTAATTTGAGAGCAACACTCATATTTTAGTGCTTGATTCAATGTAAGGCTCGCACCAAATGCGAAGAAAGGATTCACATTTATGCTATCTATCAAAATTCAATCACATGATGTTATTAAAGTCACTGTCATAGTTGTTTACTTTTCAATGCATCATAACTATATACAACGACCTGTTTCTTTTATAAAATCTGTCAAAATATCTTGCTTTATTCATTTTATGGTATGATGATTACAACAGTGGTAGACCACCGATGGCATGACTTTTTGTAACGATTGACCAAGTGAGATTGAATGCCAGTTCATTATGGAAATCTGGGAGGAGAGACTTCTGCTCATTGAAATATAAAGATTGTGGAACTTGCTTTGCACCCACCAAATTTGTTCTTGTCATAATAACTATGGAGAATTCAATGAACTACACACCAACTTGGAGAAGTGAAATCATTGGAAAGCATGGATGTTTCTCCCATTAATGTCTTTGCTTATCTTATTGTTGTTCTGTATCATTTGAAATCCACGGTATCCATAAATTTGATTTGATCTTTTCTGATTACTTTATAATCTTTTATTGATTAATATTGAATGTAGCGATTGGAGGATTACTACATCAGAAAATACATAGTTAACGTGTTGGAGGCTATGCTTTGACTCATTTGTACCTTGAGCATTGAATATTGATTGGCTGCATATAAAGAGGAAAAACCTTTTTTCTTTTTTTTACCCTGGTCATTAATATTTCATTACTTACTACTATTTCCATATTGATAGGGGTGCTTTTGTCTCTAATAGAAATATGTCCTTCCATGCTCATGATCTATTGGACGTCTAACATTTGAAAGTGACTTTTTAGTTTCATTTTTTATTATTAGCTTCTTTCAAAAACCATCTCGTGTGTTTAACTTTAATTTAATTATATCTTCCCATTGGATCACATGTCTTGGTCAAAAAGGTAAAACTTTTAAGATAGTTATCAATTATGTCATGGATATGAAAGCGGATGTAAATTGAAAATATATTGACATTTGTTATTGGGTTAAATTCATATGCTTGTCAATTTTATTTTCATTTTCTTTCTTTAAAACGTTTCTTCAAATATTCGACATCTCTTGTTTTTTTTTTTATCATTTTACAATACATGTCTAACTTTTAATTATGATGGAATAGGAAAAAGGTGAAACCAACATTGGAATCAAGCATTAGCGTTGAGTGAAAATGAATGCAAGATCAGAGTTAAGGATTGAGAAATCAAACTTCAAACCCAAAAGCATTTTTAAATGCTTTGAGCTTCCGTCGCACGCCTTAATTTTCTATTCTAGACTAACTCATTTTTTGTTTGGGGCTTTAAAACAAACATTTCCTAGGCTTTCAAACTTTCATTGCGAAGAGGTTAAAACAAACTTTAGGCAACATTGACTAGATTTTGTTTAAGGTTAACAAATTGAACAAGGAAAGTCTCACATCTCATATTAGTGCTTAAAACGAATTCATCATTGCTTTGAGGCTTAAAATGAACATGTTTTTTTTATGTTTCGTAATCTCTTATTCAAAGTAATCTCACCTAAAAAGGCGTATGCACTTCTCTCGTGCCTCACGGCGATCTTGAGAATCAAAAGTATTTTTTGGTGACATTAAATTGCATAAAAGATTGCGTCCACACTTCATTTTGGGAACTAAAATTGAACAAAACACTTTGCGAGTGTGAGTAAACTTATTGCATGTGTTCTCCCTTTGTTTCTAAATAAAGGTTGATCGAACTATGAATATCTTTACTCACTTTTTCTTATCCTAGAGGGCCTGCCTTGGGGAAAAAGTACTCACCCAAGGGAATGACTCAACTAGTAACACTCTAAAGCCAAGAGTATTTCCAACCGGTATATAAATGTGGGTATTGGATTAAACGCCAGTTTCATGTGGTTGGCTTCGACGAGATGGATCCGAAAGGGGAGTCTCATCGTATGGGTCAATCTCCATGAACGGAAAGTTTGAACTAGAACCCTTGTTTTGTAGTGACTAATTGATCCATTGAGCGAGTTTATCAAAGTGGTGCATTGGAACTTAGATTCCAAGAAGTTACTTGCCATGTCCAATCTTGGTTGAAATATAGAGGTTAAGACAGTTTCATTCTTAACATACCTTTATATTTTTTCTTTGGTTGTATGTAAAATCATCTCTT
>VDFB02351265.1:30062-44279 GCA_007258455.2 Sequoia sempervirens
TTTAGTCCCACATCCTCCATGTTTGGCATTCTTTTATCACTTTGGGCCATAAATAGAGGTCTCCTCTATTGTTCAAATCCTCCACAACTCCACAATCTCAAGCACAAATGCACCATTGTCATTTGAATCCATATCATCTTAGCATTCCATATCATTCTTCATATCATATTAATAGCATTTTCATCATGGAGCTTAGCAAAGGATTGGGAAAGGGCTATTTTCCACAATAGCACCAATCCACTATGGGATAGGATTTATTTCATGTTTTATATGCCTTAGTTTGTCTTGTAATTTGTTTGCATTTTAAAACATGATTTATTATCTCATAGGAGCACTATGGTATTTGCATAGTTTGAACTAACATGCTAATGTGTTTTGAGGTTTGAACTATTTTGCAATTTGGTGCTCACAATTACAAAGCATTGATAGGCTTTCTTTGCACATTTCTCAAATATCCACACATCTTCAAGTTGGTACACCCTTATTTGAAAGATCTATTCATGAAGTATTTGTTTAAAAGTTTCATTCATGAAGTGTCTATTTAAAAGTTCTAAAATGAGGGTCTCTCCCCTTTATAAATTCAGGAAATTATGTCTTGATCTATGCCTTTTCGGTTAATTCATAAAAGTTCCCTTTATATTCATAAAATTGTGTATATTTGTGATGTTTTGCTTACACTTGAAATGAACACACTAGCTTACATTTTCATTATATATATTCAATCAAATGTGTGCGTGTGTGTGTTGATGTTTTATTTTTTAATTTCTATATGGCTATGTTTTCTTGGTGGTTTTCCAATTTTAATAAATGTTTTAAATTCAGGGCTATCTTTTATTACATTCTTCATTTTAAAACCCTTGTTAAAGTTTGTTGCACTGTATGTATTTGTCTACATTTGATTGCCAAATGAATGTCATAAGTTTTTTCATTTATATACTCTTTGCATCTGTGTTCATATTATTCATATTCAATTTTGAAAGTGGACACAACAACATATATTTTTACCATGTTAGAATATATATATATATATATATATATATATATATATATATATATATATATATATATAAGAAACATAGAAAAATAGGTTCCTTTTATTAAAATGAGGGTTCACCAATAATGTACTAAAATAGAAAGAGTAAAATGGGTGTAATGAACCTATCTTCCTTAGTTCATTAGGAAAAAGAGATCCCCTTGGGTAAGATTTACTTTCAGCCCTTAGGTGAGTAAACCATAATGGAGATCTTGTTGTTTCCCTTATGATTGACAAAAAAGTAAATTGGATAAAACAACACTTTTCGAAGAAAGAATAAAAATAGTAAATATACCCAAATGCAAATAAACACTTGATATCACTAGATTAAACCTTATTCTAATGGAACCTACAACTTTCTGGTAGATTTGAGAATGTTAATTATTTTTGCACCTTTCACCAAAATGTTGTTGTTGAGTGTCCTCTGGGACTCATTCACCCAAGGGTGGATAGGTTTAGCTATAAAGGTTGAAAAAATTCTTTCACAGTCCTCTAGTCCTATGTATACACTCTCGATTTCTCCAGGTTTCACAGTTCAAAATTCGGAAATAAATTCTGAAAGTGAGTTTTCATGGCTTTGTGACAACTTTTTCAATTTTTCTCTTTAATAGATCTTCAATCCTTCTTCAACCTAAGATCTAAAAATCACAAAAGAGGGAAAAATTGCTTGTTTTTGGTTAATGAGGGTTTACCTTGGTCAAACCCCATTTTGGTAATTAAACCTTGAATTGAAACAATGAAACATGAAAGGAATGATGAATGAACAAGTGTTATGTTGCAACTCAAAAAACCCTTGATTTTAAAACCTTAAAGGACTGAAACTTAGTAGATATCTCTAAGGTCTTGATCTTGCATGAAGTGACTTGATTTATGATGTGATCTTGATGCTTGAATATTGATTTGAAAGTCAAAACCTACATCACAATGTTAGATCAAAAAAATACATGATGCTTGATAACTTTGACATGATGATCTTGTTCTTGATTGCTGTTGTAGACACGATAAATTTTCTCTTCAATACTCTTGACAATAATAGTTTCTCTTGTGAAAGTTGTGCTCTTGCTATATGTTTTGAATTGATAAAAAGACTAGGTATTTATAGGTATTTTTCTAATCTCCCGAAAATTAAACGTTACAAGACAACACTTAAAAGTTGAATTTAGGACTTTAAGATGCTGCCAAAAACATGTTTAAATTTGAATTTGTGATCTTAAAGGGAACCTATTCACCCAAGGGTGAATGGGTCCTGACCTAAATTGTCATGACCTATTCATTTTAGGGTGTTAGATGTAATAATTACATTAACTAAATCATATTCCATTTTCGAGAATTGTAATTAATTAGGCTTGTACAAAATTGAACCAATTAGAGACTTAATTAGGTACAATTAAATTAAGGTACCTAAACATATTGTGAAAATATAAAGGTGTACATTTTCTATATACATTTATCCCCCACTTTACTAAGAGGATGAGCCCTACACTTAAACTCACACTAAAGTAGATAAGTAAGTGTTAAGAGGGGTCTAAGTGTACAAATGTTGATGGGATAGGATGACAAAGACCAAGGATGTTATGTAAGCCCCCAAGATCTAAGATCCCATGGGAAACCAACATAAATACAAAGGGACACACTTGAATGTATGATATAAAGTAGCAAGACAAGATACACAAACATACAATGCCAAAATTGATTCAAAGAGGAAAGAAAAATGGACTAGCAAGTTGTATTATACGACGTCCATAAAATACTCATAAGGATCTAAAAACACTTTTGAAACACATGGCTCCATAGGAAAGCAAGTTTTTTTAACGGCCATGAAAAATATACTCACAAGGGCTAGTTAAATCTGGTGTCCACTAGGTGAGCCCAAAAAAGTAGCTAATGAGAAGTCATGCTAGGTCTATAGGCTCCCATTGTACTGAACATACCAATGTTATACCTCCTAATAATTTTGATAAGGTGCCATAGAAATGGTCAATATGTTATGCTAATGCTACACTAAATTCAACTTTCATGAACAAAGTGAGGCATGAACAAAGTGAGGCAAGAAACTCACCTTAGGGGGTGAAATACAAGACACACCTCAGGGCATGCAAAATAAAACTCACCTCAAGGGGTGCAAATAAATAATGCCAAAATTTCAAAAATGATAATGCCAATGTATGCCCACAATTTAAAGAAATTGCTAAACACCATGCCCTGAGAAATTGCTTTAAAGTATAAGAAAATAAATGCTAATACATGAGATCTTTATTTGAAAATCCCTATGTAAAATGTATGTTTCCAAGTAGAGCTACATCATGAAAGGAGAGTTTCTCCAAAAATGTAATGCTAAATAGTATGTCACATGTGATCCAACTTAAGGCACATTGTTCGTATCCCAAGCTTGCTCTTATATATTGAAATGAAGAAAAATATGGCTTCCCAAAATGAAAAGGTAATCAGAGAGGATGAGAATAGACCCTATCTTCTTACTTTCATTAGGAAATGAGATCCCCACAATGAATTTACTAACAACCCTTAGGTGAATCAACCCAAAGTGAGAATATTCAAATTTCCTTATGCTTGAGGATGGGGGTCAAGATCAAACAACACTTTTGGGAGAAAAAAAAGAAGAGCTAATCAATTCAAAAATGCAAGCTAACACTTGGATCTTGTAGATTAAGAATAATACTGAGAGAAAAAAAAACTTCTGGCAGATCTGGGAAAAGAGAACACTATGCACCTATCACAAAATGTCATTTCTACAAGCTTGTCAAGGACTCATTTTCCCATGGGTGAATGGGTATAGGTATCCTTTTCTAGAAGAATTTGAAACTTAGATTTGAGTTTTGAATCTACACTTCCTTCCTATGCCTTTAAAACTTTACTCCCAAATTTGTACCTATGAAAAATCTATTAAAAAAAAAGGTTATTGTTTTGTGGTGGATGGAGGTTTTCCTTGGTCAAACCCCTAGTTTGGTAATTAAACCTTGATGAAAGTACATATATCTATGAAGACCTACTTTGGGAGATACCAAATCACCCTAACAGATCACAAATTTAAATATACCTTCTTTTAGGTAGAAAGTATAACTATAATACATGGAACCACTTAGGAAAAATTTCATTAGGCTTGGTTGAATGGATTGGTGCATCTACCAAAACCTAGAATCCAGCATGATCCTCCATAGGCATCTATCCTCAATCTTTGACAATGCTTGATCTTATTGGAAAAATGAGTTTGAAGACTTGCAAAAACAAATAGAATGTTTCTCCAAGACTTCAACTTTGAATGCTTGATTGATTTCTCCTTGCTCTTGAGTGTAAATAATTGTGATCTCATATGAATCTCTCTCTTATCTAATGAAAAATTATTGAAAGAGATATCTTTATAGCCTTCCTTTCTAATTTGTTGTTTACTAAATCCTGAAAGTTGACACATAGAATTTGAATTTGAGACCTTGAAATTCCACCAAAAACATGTTTAAATTTTAATTTATGAACATAAGTTATGTTGGGGAATTAAGTTGATTAATAGCATTGTAGTGACAAAAATTGTACTCCCTTCTTGGAGATGGTACAATTTCTCACTTAATTTGGACCTATTTTGGTACCCTTGCATTCATGACCATTTTAAATCATCATTAATAGGCCCCTAAGACCCTTTATTTCAAATCTCAAGGCTTATTTCAATTGAAATCCCAAAAAAATAGAAAAAAAGCATTAAATTTTCTAACAACCTATCATTGGTTCACCCTAAAAAACTAGGGTTGGAATCATACACCACATGTGGCGTATGAGTCCTGTGTGGCCCCTTTTCGGGGTTCGAGTGAGAACTTCAAGTTTTAAATTCAAAATTTTGGTTTATGTTGGCATTTGAGATCTAGTATTAAATGGTAAATTAGTTAAAGTTCCTATATAATGGGAAAAGTAGCCTTTTCCTTGCTTGGTTTGATAATTGACATTAAACCTAAACTAATGATGTATTAGAGTGGTGTTGGAATGTGTTGTACACATTCAAACTATTCTAGGACCTTTATTTAACTAAAACATGCCCTAATTGATCTTTTTCAAGGGTGTTGTAAAGTGTTGTATCACACTTTCACACTTTTCTCAGATGCAATTGCTTAATTAAGCCTAATGTGCCACTTTCTAAATAAAATATACATAATGTATACCTTGTTTAAGTATTGTAAAGTGTTTTAAGGAAATTTTGCACTAATCTAAGTGGTCTTAATTGATTGTTGTTAATTGGAGTTATAAACCCCCTTTTGGTTCAAATTTAGGCCTTAATTTTGATACCTCCCAAAGATATATGCCAACAATCTTAATTTAATTAACAAATTATTTCATTGGGAAGAGTTTGGTCCTGGTAAGTTAAGCTAGAACCCATTCACCCTTGATGGCAAATGGGTCCTTCCTTAATAGGACCCCACTTTCTTAGTTGATCTGGAATGGGTTTTTGGCCTTCTTTCAGTCCCCTAAAGCTTGGTCTTGGAAACTTAGCCAAGACCCATTCAACCAAGATTGTGAATGGGTCCTCCCTTAATGAGACCCCCCTTATTGAATTTCATTCTAGTGGGAATTTAATTATGTTTCTTCCCAGATTTGGTGTTGGCCTTAGTTCTTTGAATTTTTGTGTTAATCTCCTAATTTAGTATAAATAAGGGGTGAATTCACATTGTTTCTCCTAGCAAGTTTATAAGGAATTCAAGCATTCAAGTGATCAAGAATTAGAGCATTTCAAAGGAATTTCAAGGTAGATTTCAAGAATTTATTGCAAAAATTCAAGATCATATCATCATTTCAATGATTTAATGCATTCATGTGTGTTGAGCTAAGAAGTTAATGTTGCATTGAGGATCTCTTTACAAGCATAATTTTACATCCAAGATCTACATACTTCATTTCCACTACATGATAGTTTGCAGATTTGATTCACAAGACATCATCCAAGATGACATCATTTACATATTTCATGTTTCATGTTTCATTTCCTTTATTTCATCACTTGGTTTGATTACCTACAAGGGGTTTGACTGAGGAAAACCCCCATTCACTAAAAAATCAACATTTTTGTCTACCCTTGAGTGTGTATTCCTAGATTTACAGGTTGAAGATCAAGATGGGCAAGATTTGGAGCAAGATTGTCAAAGTTGCAAAGTTGCTAAAGTTTTCATTCGAAGTGAAAGATCACGGAAAGAGCTCTACAGGATTGTATAGAGACTTCTAGAACTTGATAACAAGGATTTCAAGAGTGCATAAATCAAGGAATAGGATCCTGAAATTAGTTTTTTGAAACCCTAAAAGGACCCATTCACCATTGAAGGAGAATGAGTCCTCCATAGCTCAAAAACAACTTTTTTGGCCAGGTACACAACTTTTCATGCTCTAAAAACATCCTCCATAGTTTCTATAATAGTTATGTTGCATTTCTAGTTGTTATTGCAATCTTATTTTACACATAATTGAGTGAAACACCTCTTAGAAAAATAGTGATTCATCATCTTGTTTATTAGACATTTTGGTGAATCCATTTTTTGGTGTTTCATTTTGGTGAACACAAATCATTTAGCATTGCAATTTTCTAATTGTTGAAGTCTTTCATTGCATCTTAAGTTAAAATATTGCATTCATTTCATTTATATTTACATTGAATTAAAATATCATTTAGGGTTTCTTCCTTTTGCATTGAAATCTTGCATATCTTATAGGGTTTAGATTTTCATTGCTTTGCACTTCTAAGAATTTGAAAATTACAAAAAAAAATCAATCATTTTGTATCTCATTTAGATCTCATTCAATTGCATTTGAAAATTAAAAAAAATCATTTCAATCTAGGCCTTGAATTTCATCTTTTCATTGCATTTTTACATTGAATTTCTAGAAAATTTGAAGTTGCATTTCACTTTCTACAGCCTGGAACTGAAAGATATAACTGAGATCTTGCAAATCATTAAAAAATTGTTTAAAAATACTTAACCATGACCCATTCACCTTTACTCATGAATAAGTCCTTGATCAGGTTTGATCTGTACCTTCTGGCATCTAAAAAAGGCATTAAAATTCACTCTGAAATCCTAGAGAAATCCTAGAAACACCTAACCAAGACCCATTCACCCTTACTAGTGAATGAGTCCCTACTAGCTATAGATTTGCATTTTCAGGACATTAAAATCTCAATTTGTTGTTTCATCAATTTCGTTGTATTTAGCTTAAATTTCTTCATTTTAGTGCATTGTTAAAAGCTCAAAATTGCATTAAAATTTTTCATTTTTAACTTATTGCATTGTGTAATCAATAAATTGCATTTCATTCTAAGATTTGCATCGTCCCTTTGCTATTCTAGGGTTTGCAGACTAGGATTGTAAAACTTGTATGAGCTTTAAAACTTGGCATCCTATTCACAATACTATTATAAGATGAAGTTCGAGGCTCATGTCATCCAAAATGCTCTCACTTTTCATGGATATTGGGTTCTCTAAGTTTTTTTCTAATAGTGTTGATAATCAACCCTCACTGGCTCATAGTTTGCATACTTCATTACCCATGACTTACCTACTACAACCAATGTCCTTAACATTACCAACACCATCCCTACCATTACCACTTCCACTCAAGCTTTAGGGTCTACTAAAAGTCAAGGTGGAATTCCAATTTTTCCCTCCACAATAGCAATGTCGATCGATACATACACTACTACAAAACCTACCACAACATTTCAACCAACAACAACATTCCAACCTACAACAACACTCAACCTACAGCTACCATTCAACCAACAACAACAGCCATACCTACTATCACTGTATAGACTTCCATAGGTATTCCCTTAGAAAATGCTTCAAACACAATAATACCTCAATAATCCACCTTTAATAACCTACAATTCACTAGCCCTGTGCATACATACACTCATTGTCCAAAATGTGCTCATAGTTTGATATTATGATGAACTTTAGTACCTTTTAGTTTTATTATTCATGGTTGTTTAAACTATTTTGAAACTTTTTATTGGGATATCCTGTAGCAAAACACTTTCATATTCCTGCAGCCTATTGTGTTGTCTTGTCTACATTTATTACCCCATTGACTCCCTAAATGACTGGTATATCGCATGTAGTTTTTGAATGATGAAATAGATTTAAATATGTGATTAATGAACAGATATTGTGTATGTTCCATGCACCTTTTCTTTCGCATTGCTACCTTGTGTTTCTAGGTTGTTGAAGAAAGTATGATCAAGTCAAGCGTAGCCGATCTCGCCTTGCAGTAAAGTCTATTTCCTGCACGACTTCGAGGAAGCTCTAGTGAAGACTCTTTGACCGAAACCATTGGGAAGGATTTTTAATGACAGTCAATCTAGAAAGAGTGGAGCGCTAGATTCTCTCTGGATCGGGTTGAACGGATAAATTCATTTATGAAGTCTATTCCTTGATTTTGGGATACACTTTACTTCCACGTCTTTCTTTGTTAGGGGTAGTTAGCTAGTTGTTCTCCTGATTTTAAATAAGTGCTCCTCCTGCGCGAGTGAGCAAGAAGATGGTTAGAAGTTAGATAGAAGCATAGTGATAGGGAGATAGCAGATATCATGTAAGAGTCAGTATGATAGTAATAAAAAGCAGAATCTGTATGACAAGAGACAGAGTTTGTTGCTAGTTTTCATATCAACAAAGCGATGTATACCATTATGAGTTTATGAATAAAGTTTGATGAAGTTCTGAGTTTAGCACTTGCGTAATTAGTAGATGCTTGCTAAGGGGGCCCACTTAGTAAGTATCTGTAGCTAGTTAGTTAGCTGTTCTTTTTCTGTTGATCATCAGTTAGATTTCATCTTTAAAGTTTTCGTACAAACTCAGTCTTGTATTGCTCCTGCAGCATCAAGAATCCATCCCTATGCCTGTTCCTGCAGCATAAGGCTAGTTCATAGTTTGAGTCTCAGTCGTAGCTGTTATGATTTTTGTTTTGGTTAAATCATGGTTGAGTTTTAAAGAACTTTGCATTGCCTTCCTCAGAGTGTAGATAGAATCTTTCCAAGTATTTGCTTCTGCCAAGTTGTGATCTAAAACTAAGTTCTTAGGTGCACATACAGTTACCATTCAAAAGTATAATGCCCTCGGTTTGACAAGTAAATGAACGCTCCATAAAGATATTGGTCACCAAGAATGTCCAATTTCCAGGATAGGTTTTACTGTGATTTTCATATCCTTTGTGGGCACGACCATTTTTGGCACCATTGCCAGGGATGGTGTCAAGCTAAGAACTTGTCAAAAGTCATTTTTAGCATTATTTTAGTTTGTTAATAATTTTTTTCAAAATCCTTCAATCACCATTCATTCTATTGCATGCATAGAAAAAGAGATGCGTTGGGAAGGTTTCTCCCTGAAAACCTATTTGTTGAACTATCATTTGACCCAGCCGATAAAGAACTTGAGGAAAATCCATTCGCTCTGATATTCCAGCAAGCCAATATGGAAAATAATCCACCTAATCCACCTCCTGCTTTTGAGTTTCCCATTGTTCCCCAGCGAGATACTGACAATCTTAAGAATATTCCTTCTTCACTACTTCCAAAGTTCTATGGCCTAGTTACGGAGGACCCTGAAACTTTCCTATTTGAGTTTGATATCCTCTGTCACAGTTATGACTATACTTCAGATGCTCACAAGCTGAAGTTGTTTCCTTCCACCTTAAAAGAAGGAGCTCTTAGATGGTTCATGAGTTTGGGAAGAGGTGTTGTTGATAGTTGGGCAGCCATGCAAACAAAATTCCTTGAGAAATATAAGGAATATTGTAAAAGTGGCAGTAAGGGAGACGATATATTCAGGATTCAGCAGAAGGAGGATGAAATTTTGGAGGATTATATTTCCAGATTCTTGTTTTCTCTAAAAAAGAACTTAGACCATACTCTCAATGAAGACTCTCAGAAACTACTTTTTCTAAGAGGGATCAGTGATGCCTGTATAAACACTTTGGACTTGATGGGAGGAGGTGTTATAACCCAACTGCCTTGGGATGATATTAAGAAAATATGTCTTAATTACTCCCAAGCAAATGTGAAGAAGGGTAGAGGTCATCAAGCTAGAGTGGGTAAATCTTCTTCCAGTGGAGGTTCCCAAATGGAGATCACAAATTTGATGTCTGATTTCAAGCAAGAAATCATTAACAACATGGCTACATAGTTGGACACTATGCAAGCTCGGAGGAAGCATGATGAAGCTGAAACAATCTTGGCCGAGTTTTGTCCACATTGTAGACAAAAGAAGCATGACTGTAGATGCAAGATGGTGGCCAACATGGAGGCTAAATAGTTGCCTACTGATTTTAAGATGATAGAAGGTGATGATGATCAAGTCTTCTTTATTGCACAAAGGAGGCCATGGGCCCCAAGACAAGGTATGCCTCAGGACCCTTTGCAAAATTTTGGTTCATATAATAGTCAATGGAAAAATTAGTACCCTCTAAACTATGGGCCATACTCCCAACCTCAGCAGCATAACCCTTGGCCAAATACCCAGCAAAACCATTGGCAAGCCTCACAAGGGAACTGGCAACCACCTCAGCAAAATCAGTGGTAGCCTCCACAAGGGAATTGGCAGCAGCCTAACCAATGGAGGGGAGGCCAACAATGGTCAAATCCAACCGCAAGTTTCTTGCAACAACCCCAGCAGCAATTCATTATGCCACCTCCTACACCTAATCAAGGTCAGAATCCAAAATCAACCCAACTACCAGCTCAAGTAGCACCTAATCCAAATAACCAGCAACTGCAACAGCAACAAGTCTATTTTTCTAATCCTAATCATCAGCCTACCTATGCTCTTAACTTGAATAATATTAATTTACATTCAAGAACCGTACTGTCCACACCATCTCCTCCCATAATCTCAGAATTACAACCTGAGGAGACTGACCAAGAAGAAGATATCAATGACCAAGCCCAACCAAATCAGCCAGTTTAGATTCCATCATTACCTAAGTCATCTAATAAGGTGCCTCCTCCTTTCCCACAAAGATTGGAAGGTGAAAATGTGAAGAAACAAGAGGAACCCACCTTTGATATTCTTGACTAGCTAAAGCATATATGTGTGAAAATTCCCTTGTTCCAAGCAATCAAAGAAGTACCTATCTATGGCAAGGCCATCAAGGAGGCATGTTTGAAGAAACCAAGGAAAAAGAAAGAACCTCAAACTATCCATGTAATAGGAAAACTCTCTGACTTAATGCTAGGGAAACTTAGCATCCCAAAATATTTAGATCAGGAAGTCATGTTGTGGAGATAAATGTTAATGGGTTGCAAATTAAGAATGTCTTAGTAGATCTTGGTGCAGCTATCAATGTCATGACAAAGGACCTGGTTGTAAAACTTAATATTTCAGAAATAAGGACTACACCTACAATATTACAGCTTGCTGATAGCTCAACTATCAAACCTGATGGGGTAGTCGAAGACCTGGTAGTCACCTTGGATTCCTGGGAATACCCCGCTGATTTCATGGTCTTATCTCCAAAAGCATCATTGGGGGGATACCCTGTCATACTAGGAAGGCCTTGGTTGGCTAATGTTGATGCTTGCATTGGTTGTAGGTCGGGTGACATGACAATATCTGATGGATATAGCACAAAGAAACTTACCCTCTATTCTCCAGCACTGCCCCAACTTGAGTCTGGAGATGTTGCTTGGCCAGATTTGGGAGAAGAGGAGGAAGTGAACTCTGTGGCCAATTTAATGATAATTACCAAAGAGCCTTTCATTGCACAGCAGGAAGAAGAAGATATACTATCCAATATCTTGCTGAATAACTATGGTACTGAATACTTTCATTGTGAGAGAAATCCATGTTCCTTGCAAACTATTCTTTCTCCATCCACATCAGCTCATTATCCTGCAGCAACTGATTGCTTGCACACCTTACTACCCCATGAGGTAGACATGCCATTTCTGTCTGAAGTATCTATGATAGACTTAACCTCCCAAATTGAGGTAGCTATAGGAAAAACCTTGTGCATTAATAAAAACCTCACACATGAGCAACAAGAATCTATGATCAAAATGCTTACTATTCATAAGTCAACTTTTGCATGGGACTATGGAGATATGAAGGGCCTCAACCCAAAACTCTGTACACATCGCATATATATTAACAGTGACTTCAAACTCATGCACTTCAAAGAATAATCAATATAGCTTGAGAGATAAATTGTTAAAGAAGAATTGCAAAAAATGTTGACAACCGGCTTTATCTACCTAATTCCTCGAGAAGTCAATGGGTTTCCATTGGTCATTGTTCCCAAAAAAGGAGAAAAATGGAGGTATGTAGACATAAAGAGAACTTAACTTATCAACAAAGAAAGATTACTTTCTCTCTTCCATTTATTGATCAAGTTCGATAATTTAGGTGGAAAGAGCATTTCATTCTGATGGTTTCAAAGTTGGATACAATCATATCAAGATTGTTCTCGAGGATCTAAAAAAAATACTTTTACATGCCCTTTGGAAATGTTTCTGTCCATCTCAGCTTTGCCTTTTGGTCTCAGAATGCCCCCGCAACTTCTGTAGGGTAGTCATAAGCATCTTCCTATCTCATATGATTGCATGGAAATATACATGGATGACTTTACCTGCTTATGGTACAACATTTGGAGAAGCTCGCTAACTTGGAAAAAGTACTGCAGATGTGAAGATCACAACCTATCGCTGAATAGTCAAAAAATGCTTCATGATGATGCGTGAGAGAATAGTGCTCCTATTCACTCATTTCGCTTGTAGGTATCTGTGTTGATCCCGCTAAAATTCTGAGATCATCTCTTAAGTTACCCTCCTACTAAGCAAGGAGGTGCAGCTTCAGGCTGGTGCAAGATACTATAGAAGATTCATCAAGGACTTTACCAAATAGCAGTCCCTATATTAACTTCAATAAGAAAGATGCGTAGTTTTCTTGGATGTAGGAATGTGAAAAGAATTTTGACTTTAAAATTCTACCACATAGGCACCTATTCCAAAGGACCTCGATTGGTCACTCCCATTTCATATTCATACTGATGCCTCGGATTATGCAATTGGGGTAGTGCTAGGGAAGAAGGATGGATCAACTGAACATGCACTCTACTACATAAGCAAAAATCTGCAAGGGGCTGAATTCAACTACACTGTTACAGAAAAAGAAATGTTGGCAATCATCTACGCCCTCAATAAATTTAGGCATTATATCACTGGTTATCAGATATTTGTCCACACTGATCATGCAACAATCTGGTATCTCATGAACAAAAGCTCAATATCTAGGAGACTAGCCAGATGGTTATTGCTGATGCAGGAATTTGACATTACAATTGTGGACAAGCCAGGTAAAGCCAACGTAGTTGCTAATTTCCTTTCTAGAATTCAAAGGCAAGATGACTCTGCACTTATTGAAGACTCCTTTCCTGATGAGCACCTATTTGCAATCAAGGTTATTCATCCATGGTATGTTGATATAGAAAATTATCTGGCAATAGGAAGAACTCCTCCTCAATTCTCTCCTAAGGAAAAAAGATTATTGGTAGAGAAAAGTTTTAACTTTTCTTGGATTGTAGATTGCATGTTTTATACAGGGCCAGATCACGTTATGAGGAGATGTGTACCAGAGGAGGACACTCATGATATACTGCATGCAAGCCATGATGAGCCGTGTGGTGGACATTTTGCTGCCAAAAGGACAACAATGAAAATTTTAAATACTGGTTACTATTGGCCAACTTTACATAGAGATGCAGCCAAGTATACAAGGAGATGTGATAGATGCCAAAGGATGGGAAGACCAACTCGCTCTGATGAAATGCCTCTATTTCCACAAATTGTAGTTACACCATTCGACAAATGGGGACTGGATTTTGTGGGACCAATTGACCCACCTTCCAATGGTAAGTCCTACATTCTTGTGTGCACATATTATGTCACAAAATGGGTAGAAGCTAAACCTATGAAACATGCTAGGGATAATAAAGTGGCTGAATTCCTATATGAGGAAATATTTACTAGGTTTGGTGTTCTTAGGGAGATAGTGACAGATCAAGGAGCATAATTTACTTGTACACTTATCACAACTTTAGTCAATGAATATAATATACAGCATAGGAAATCAACTCCTTATCACCCCCAAGCCAATGGCTAGGTTGAGGTCACTAATAGGGACATAGAGGCCATTTTGACTAAAACT
>VDFB02351266.1:0-129691 GCA_007258455.2 Sequoia sempervirens
CAAAATGCCTCGACTGCCAATGTAAATCACCCCTTTAGGTCCAAAATGCCTCTACTGCCAATGCAAATCACCCCTTTGGGTCCAAAATGCCTCTCCTACCAATGCCTTTGAGAAATGGACAATTTTGGCATAGTTTATAGGCTAAGTTACCCGTTCGGGTTCGGGGACGGGTGCGGGTACGAGAACCCGGTACGTGGGTACGTGAAATTTTTTGTTAGGGGTTTGGGTACGTATGGGTACGTGTGTGTATATGTCTATATATATATATATATATATATACACAAAAAAAGAAAAAGAGAAATATACAGAATTGTAAAACTAAATCATTTCATAGTATGATACTTGATCATTGATCAATGCCAAATGCCAAAGATAAATATTCACGATCATTGATCATTGATCGAGCAAGATTCATCATACATTTACCCTGGCAAACACATTCCCAGGTCTGAGATATTTATAAACTCATTGTATTACTTGTAATTGCTGTTCATTCTATTATCTGGTGTTATAAATCAATGTATTTGCTGCTACAAATAGACTGTGAGAAGTTGTAAAAAATTATAACCTTGTCTCAGATTGAGTACAGACTTTCTTCTATCTGCTGTTAATTTTCTGAGGATTAACTTCATACATCAGCTCTAAACAGAACACAGGAAGTTCTTGCAATAAGTCTGAATATGTATTTCTGAATATGCTTGGTAAACTCAGTCCAATATTGAGTAGTATGTTTCAGATTTGGGTTATCAGATTTACTGTTAGTATCTATGGAGTGGATAGTAATGTTGTAATGCTGATTATCTGTTGTACTATTATCTACTGCAAATTTTTGAGGTTGCTGTCAATTCTGGTCGTTGTATGTAATGTATCTGCTGCAAATATAAGCTCAGTTTGTATTGCTGTGGTCTGGCATAGTTTTGGAATACTGTGATCTGCTCTTTGTTGGTTATTCTGAGTATGTACAGGTCTGATATTAATTTTTGAGTAGGTATCTATTGTGTATCAATCATATTTGAAAGTTGGAATGGCTTAGTATTGATTCCCAGATTTGCCTCTGCATTACACATTGAATTATCACAATGGAAATCATCACTATGAAATGATCAATGATCAAGTATCATACTATGAAATGATCAATGCTGTTTTAGGGTTAGGAGGAAATTTTTTTTTTAAAAAATGTTTTTTAATCAAGTTTGGGCCCTTTTTTTTTAACTTGGCCCATGGGTTCGCCTGGGTTCGCCCGGGTTTGTGTTGGGTACGCACAGGGTGTGCGCCCAGCATTGTGGGTTCGCCAGGGTTCGTGCACCCGCGAACCCACAGTGCTGGGTGCGCACCCTGTGCGTACCCAGCACGTACCTGCAGACGAACCCGAATCGGGTGCGTACCCGAACCGGGTTTGGGGCCTGCGGGTATGAACCCTGCAACATAGTTTATAGGCCTAGAAATGCATTGTGGGTTTCTTGGAGCTAACTAGGTCCTAAAGATGACAAAAACCCAAATGAACATCTAAGACTAATCTCCAACACTTAAAGAACAAAACAAGAGTCACAAAAGCTGTAATGAACACCCCTGATTTTTTTTTTGTTCTAACCCTGAGTTTGCTGCTTGCTGTTCGTGAAATGTTTGAAGTGTTTGCTTTGCTTTTCATAGGTTTTCACATTTATATTTGATTTCTCAATGAGGTACATAAACATAAATGTAATGAATATAAATTTGCTTGCAAGAGACACTTTCAGAAAGCTAAGGAGTTCTGATTTAAATACAGAAATATTTCTGTTCAACATAAGCAACTTACAAAATACATATTATAATATTTCAGACCTGAAAGAGACTGTCCCACAACTATAGGATGTTTTCCTGAGAGCTACACACCACCAATAGACTCCAGCCTACGTGCTCGCAAGTAATGAAGACCAAAGTCCAACTAATCATCAAAGAGCGAACTGAAGATGTCTTTCCCAGCACTTAAACCCCTGTTCAAGGCACCCACAAGGCCGTACCATCTGAAAAAGTATAGCAAGCAGCAAGGAGACCCCCTTCAAGGCCAACATCCATCAGCATAGAAAGGGTCTTTCATCACATTGACTTTCTGCACTCCCAATGCAGCAAGAATAGCCACCTTTATCAACCTCAAGCGCCTAACCAGAATCTGGTTCAAACTGAAACCCAGCTACAAAAGGGCTGTACCACAGCAAGAGGGTGATTTGCTCTAGTAAATTTGATTCTTCATGGAAAAATACAATCCTGTGCTTGTTAGAATCACCATTAGTAGGAGCTTCCTTTAGGGCAACACCCAGAATGATACAAAAATCCTTCTCAGAGTAATGAGTGAAAATGTGGGGTTCAGGAACAAAGCAAAATGCCCAGAAATCAATAAAATCACCACCAAGAAGAGTTTATTCCTCACCAAATTCAATACCATACATCACAAGCCAAAATCACACAGTCCACTTCAAAACATGATAAAAAATCTTTATTCCAAAATCTGAAACTGCAACTTGAAAGCACAAATGAAGCCTCTAAATGAGACCCCCAAAAACCCTCCTGATTTCGTATTTCAAACATAGGGAGAGTGTGATCTACAGAGGTTTTCGTCCCTGCAAACCCTTGTTTTCTCCAAAGCCAAACTTCTAGAGAAAGACTTGTACAATTTCATAATCCAAGCATAAGAAAATATGAAGCTCTTTCTCCCCTTATATCTCTTCACTTCCAATGCCAAAGAATAGGGTTTCTTTTTAATATTTAATTTGTTTTATTTTTAAGTCCTTGATAAAGTTAAGTCACTTTATAATACTCACAAAGTGGGCGCTCATCTCCAAGACTAAAGTGACTTTAAATAATATTTCCCATTTGACTTTAGTGGTCTTTTAATAATATTTCATTTTAGTCACTTAGCCAATATAACCCAAAGTCCAATATTAAATAAACATTAATAATTTACAGACTTTAAAATGGAGGCTCATATGAACTCGAAATTTAGTGATCTATAGACCATTGGAAAGGTCTTGCCAAAATGCTTCATCTCCAACATTGAAAATCCCAAAACGGCCAAAAACCCTAATTTGCCAAAAATAGCAAATTCGGGCCTAAGCAATCAATTCCACCTCCAGAAAGTGCCAAATTGAAGATCACAATGAAACCCTACCAACAATCCCCGACAAAACCATCCAAGTCACTGAAACAGTGTCCAGATTGACACTTACTAAAAATATTAAGTATGGACAAGACGTCCGAAATCCCTCCGAAAAGTGTCATACGACTCCATTGGATCACCTAAACACAATGGTGACGTCGAAATACTCCTCCGATTAGGCTGTCACCAACCCAGAAAGTCAACTCTAACTGTGCTGCATGAGAACCCGGAAATGGGGACATTACAGTCCGCCCTTGCCAAAGATTGCTTGTCCTCAAGCAATGCTAGTGAGCCCTGCAATCCACATCTGAATCCATGCCGAAACCTGAAATGATTCTTGGGTCCCAAATAATTCTTGGTGGTCTGTAATCCCAACTGCTCAAATCCTTGCCCTGTGATGCACCATCACCTAAAGTCTCCTGAATGTCGCTTGTAAGAAGAGTGGTAAAGTACCACCAAAACTCAACCCGCTCCTCAAAAATATGTCCCTCAAGAGAATCAAACTGAGGTACTGCAAGAGTAAGCTCAGGAAATTTCACACTGGCTCTCTCATCCCAAATGGTCGCTGCATTAGAACTCAATGTGATTCTTAGGTTCCAAGCGAGTCTCAGAAAAATAACTCCATGCTGAAATTGCGCCACATCGATCATAATAGATTGACCAATGTCACCAAATTGCACTCTCCTATCTTGGACCACCAGAGGAATTAAATCATCAAAGCCCACACTGAAAAAACTGAAGGGACTGAGATCAATGTCATGGAATATGTCCTGCCACAACAACTCTGAGATGGATGTGTCAATAAACTCACTCCCAACCATATCCTTGGTCTCCATGAAAATCACCCTGCTCAACCATAAGAGATTACCCATGGCATGTCTCCACATGATAACCAAAATGCGAAACAAGTCATCCACTGCCACAACTCTGAAATCAACCAACCAATTGAAGCCAATGCTAAAGCTAGTCGAAATCATAACATTAACACTCAGCCTCCAAGTGTCAAAAGAATGTTCCAAAGCACACCAACTCACCCAAACCACTACAATAATTAAGACATCATCAGATAAAAAGCAAAACATCTCCATAAAGTAATTGCAGTGAGTGTCAATCACTAGAGTGGAAAAAATGAATGGGTAAGTAGCGTGCGGATGAACGCTCATAGCCAGCTGTCCCAAGGCTTGCCCAAGCCCTAAATCAATCTGCTCACTAAAATGTGACATCAAAT
This sequence comes from Sequoia sempervirens, assembly GCA_007258455.2. Lineage (NCBI taxonomy): Eukaryota > Viridiplantae > Streptophyta > Pinopsida > Cupressales > Cupressaceae > Sequoia > Sequoia sempervirens. Next base: position 4,362 of record VDFB02351266.1, read on the forward strand.
CCAATGAGAGATAATAGTGACAGCGATAAGCAAACTCAAATCCCACTGGAAAGAGTGGAGAGATGTGTATGTAGGTATCGATAGAGTCAACTCGTGGAATCAAATCATCTCTGCCATCCAACCTAAACCCGTAGTTTCTCAACTGCTGAACTGAGGGTACCATCCAACTCGTCTACGAGTCTGACGTCGAAGTCATGTGCAAGTTGGTCTGAGAATGGACAGCAGTGTTACTATCAGAAGTAGACCCACTATGCCAATTCCGTGACAACACCTTGTGTCTAGAAACTGCACCTGGGTCCCAAGCCTGGTTATCCAACCCACTCGCATCATTGGACTTGCCTAAGTCTCCATCTTTCAACTCAAAGAGTGGATTGTCAAGAGTCAAATCAGCATCCCATTCAAATAAAGGATTATCAATGACCCAAAGGTTATCCTCAACTCCCAATCCGAAATAATCCTCTTGCTGATCTGAACTCACATTTTCAGATTTTCTTGGGCAATGAGCAAGGTCATACTCCTCCTGGATGTGATCAAGCTCCATCATTACCTGTCTGATTTCGTTTACCCTTTCTCTACCTTCTTGCTCATTCAACTGTTGGGTCTCATAAAGCTGATCATTAGCTTCATGAAGTGTCTCCTGGACACTTTCCAAGGCAATCTTCGTAGAGTTTAGCTCAATGGTGAGCTCGCTAACCTCCTCTTTTAACTGCTTAGACCAAGATAAGGTTTCATCTGCAAACCTGGTGGCTATATCTTTATCATGCATCATGTGCAAGTAAGCTATTTAAACTCTTCCATAGAACTCTTCAATGCACGTAAATCAGCCAATGAAACATTAAGCTCACTTTGTCCCTTAGATGCATTGTGAATTAAATTTTCCACTTGCATATTTTTGCTGTCCATACTAGATAAAATGTGCACCTCATCTTCAGTTGAAACCAAGAGTTGTCTTTTCCAATCATGACCAAACAAAAATGTTGAACTGCTATTTTGAGGCATGACAAAATCAGAATTTTCATACTTACTAGCAAAGTCTCTATCGCTGTCCCAAATTACTTGAGCCTCTCCCTGTTCTTTCTCAAAAGTGGATTGTGAATCCCAAACAGCAAGGCTGCTAGTTCCCTGATTGAGTTCAACTTCTTGCAATGTGAAATCTAGTTTGTTCTCTTGTTCATGAACAACTTCATCAATGCCCTCAAAGTTTTCTTCCTTGCATCGATGTGGAGCTGAAGTAAGGACAACACTATAGTCAAAAGGAGATTCATCCCATTCCGGTCCTTTGTCATACTTGCAAGCCAACTCACTTGTTTCCCAACACACTGGGATCTCTTCCCTTTCATTTCCAGTATCAAACCGTGACTCCAAATCATTCAAACTTGTAACGACCTATTCCTTGTGTAAATTAAAATTTTCCAATTCTCACCTTAAACATGTAAAGGTAACAAGTAACAAAGATAATACAATAAAAAATTTCCTTTCTTTATTGATAAATACATACAAATTACAATATGCTTCCACATGAATTCCATTTTCATTGGAAATATAAATCAGAGTTCAAAAGTAACACAGTTACATACATAGCTCGTAAGCTTTTGCACAAATAGAAGTAAGAAGGTCCAGGAGTCTGTCCTTTCAAATCTTGGTACATCGGCCGCTTGCTGTGGAGGAGAAACATCACTCGGGCGCTTTTCTGCCAACCACGGACTTATAATGCGGTCCCCTGCACATGGCCCTCCCTTCGAAGAAGAGATTGGTAGGGTATCCTTTAACGATTACCAACTGAGCATAGTGCTGTGTCCTACACAACTAGAACCTTGCTATTTCACAATCTCGATCTAGTACTCGGATCACAATGAACTGACAGTGTAGTCTCAACTAACTCACGTCTATGTGGCAGTCGTACCTTTCACAACTTTGGCCAAAGTATTCTCATTCAGTACTTCGAATGATGGTCATCTATCATAATCACTACTCAGGGCCGATTTGACTTTGGGCTATCTTATTCCATGCATAGGCTATGTCCTTCAATGGGTTCAGTTTACCCCAGACATCCTACTTCAACAGTCTACTAGAAATGAGTCAATAAACTAGTATCTAATATCCTAACTCCTATTTCCGAAAATCTTTATCCTAGGAGTGAAGCTTACTAGTGTTAATCTAATAACATAAGCTAGGATTATACTTAGTTTGACGACATTTCGTTCCTAGAGGATAATACTTACTCTACGTATTCTCCATATACGGAGATCATACAAATCACAAATTCAAGCAAATGCACATTCAATTCCTTCAAAGCATAATGCCTAATAGGCTAAGCTATCCTTAAGCCCTTAAAAAAATTGATTCCCTTCTTTTAGCCTCATTTTCTATAAAAACTTCTTTTAATCTTTCAATAAACTATATTGAATTACTCAAGCCTTTTCCCTTAACTGCATTGATATTCCTTATTCTTTTACCCTTCATTTATAATGAAATCCCTTAAGCATTTATTCCATACAAGCTTTATCAAAACAATATTTGATTGCTAAGAACAATTTACTTGTATCATACCAATTGCAACCGGCAACTAAAGAATTAAAAGGAAGATCATTTAAGCAAAAATCCTGAATTTAGATAACATGCCTGTGAAATTGAGCTCCTTCCCAACACAGTTCTGACAGCAGCTTTCAAACGAAAATGGCAGATTGTAGTTTTCCTCTTTCTCAAATGTAGAAACTCTCTTTCCCAAAACACTCTCCTTAAATTAAACTTCTCACTGGAAAATTGCTATTCACCTCTCCCTAAGATAATTTAACACAGTCTAAAAATTGTAGCTGATATAGACTCTAATTCTCTCACTAAAATTATTAAGATGCAAAGCAGCAATACCAACTCACAGCAGCAGCTCAGAATTTAATATGAGAACTCTTCAATACGCCAAAGATGAACAGCAACAGGATGCCTTTCGAATGGAGAGCAGGGGAGTATTTATAAGCCGTAAAAACAACAGAATCCTCAATTTTGGGCATGTAAAATGACAAATAGACATGCTTACCCAGTCAAAACGTCACATGGCATGTTATTAAACCCTTAGTCATGATTTTCAAGAGTGATTCGACCTCATGGAGCTAACAGATCATGAATAATTCAACTCAGAAAGGTAAAACACCACCTACAGGAACTCATCTTGTTTAGGCGCCCATGAGGAAATGACTCACCATTTTGTGAACTGGTCAAGGCAAGACTCCATACACCTTTCAATTACAGACTGCGTTGCCCTCTTTCCCAACCACGTTTGAGAATTTCTTCCTATTATTTCTGCATTTTTCCTTCATCCGCCATTTCACGGGAAAAGCTTTCTTCAGATTTTTCCTTTTAAATTATGTTTCGACTTTACACTATGAAGTATTTTATATTTCAAATATTTAACTCTTTTAATATTTCGATTTCCCATAGTTCAAAATATTTAATATTGATTTCAAAATCAAATATTTCTTTTTTAAAGTCCACAAACGTAATATTTTCCATTTAAAAATGTGTTCATGAGTTTGATGCGTTTCAATAAAAACATCAAGTATTTGATACTTCATATTTGACTTATTCAAATATTTCCAAAATTACCCAAGGTAATAAAATTGATTTCCTAAATCACTTTAGGTAATAATATTAAATTCAATTATTCTTATATTTTTAATATATATATATTTATATATTTCTATTATAGATTTATTTACTTTGATATATATGTGTATATATATATTTAAATATTACTATTTAAATATATTTAAATATATACATATATGTATTTAAGTAAAACTATAATATAATATATACTTATATATTATTAAATATATAAACATTTACATATTTAAATATTTACACTTATATGTATTAATTGTTAAATATGTATATTGCGAGCTAGTCAACATACTATCAATATACATACTTACGTATTCGTCTAAATATGAATATATGTAAATTCCAATAAAACATTATTATTAACATCATTATTCACAGGCAATAAGTAATGTGGGTATGTATATATATATATATATCACTGTATGTAGTGTACACGTAAATGTATGTAGACCATGTCGACACGTACATATGGGCATATCCATCTGCTGAGCATACGTATGTATTGACATGTATATACTTATGGATACGTGTACATTATATACATGTATACACATACTCACTTCACCTATTAACATATATCCATTCACGTTTTCCACATTAAGGTCAAAGCACAGTAAGTCACACAAATGAGTAATCATCATTTTCAAAGCATAAAGAAGTAAACATAACTCCTAAAGCCTAAGGATGACTTATCTAGACCAATCATAACTGACATGGTTTCTTAGAGCCTATACTGACGTGTGTGTGTATGCTCAATTTGGTACTCGTTACTGCTTACCCGACCAAGCTCCTCCCCGAGTGATATTTCTCCTCTGCCTGGAGGATTGGTCCTCTTACCTACACACCGTGACACGACAACGGGAGTCATATGCTCAAAAACGAAGCCGAATACATGAAACATTTCAAAAGTTAGATTCTTCACAAATCAAATACCTTCTATTCTCCTTTATGCAGTATTTCACCAAGAATAACATCAAATGAAACAACATTCATATTGAAAACAAGGTACAAGCATCATTAATTCACCTCCAGAATTCACATTTACTCTATCTAGTGATGGTAAATTGTAACGTCACAATTTGGGATGTAACAAAACTGCAAGGTCTAAGCTCAAAATCAACAACCTGCCCAGTGAAATCTGATTCCTTTTCAAGGTTAAAATCAGCTCTTTCAAAGCCACCCTCTATACCAGACTCTCGGGATGAAGTAAGGACTTCATTACCAACCAAATTAGTTTCATCCCAAGGTGAATCCTCATCATACTTAGGTGCCATCACACCTGGATCCCATGTGAAGAAAGGCTGATCACTCTGTTTCGTAGATAAGTAATCCTTTTGCTCCCCATAAGTAGTTTCCTTTCTGAATAAGTCATTCTCCATCTCATTTTCACTGGAGTCATCATGATCATCTTTCTCCCTAGATTTGGTTTTGAGTTCAAACTCAAAACCACCAGTGTTATCATCAATGAAGAGGAAAGGATGATCATCAAAAGTTAATTTGGAAGCATCATCATTTTTTATTTCTCTGTGCCCATCATCCAAAGGTACCTTAGTGAACACATCATCAATATCTGCTTCACTATAGACATCAAGGTAGTCATCAGTCTTAGAGTCATCACTGGATAAGTCTGAACTAGTATCCAAGATTCTCGTCTTTCCTTTCCCTTCATGCAAAACCTTATCCATATTGTTTTCATGCATGACCCAAGAATCGTCCAGAGGCTCAATCTCACATTCCTCAGGCTCCAAATCAACCTGTACAACTGATTTTTCTGCTGTAAACTCCTCTTCAATCACCTGTTCTTTATTGAAAGGAAGGGGACTCAACTCTGCCACCTCCCTAGAAAGTAGTTCTGGCTCCTTCTTGTCAAACCTCTCTATGAGTCTCTCAGTGAACTTAGTATATGATGTGATCTGAGTATGCTCCAATATGATCATATCATGGTACCACCACCTATGCGCAACTCCATCAAGGTGCATAGCAGTATATTTTATGGATTCATCTTCAGGCATGGGGTTTTGTTTGAAGTAAGTGTCCACCCTCCGAACCCATGCTCTCACTAAAATCTCATTGGACCCGTCAAAGTAGGGAATGCCAAGTTCTTCAACTTTCCTTCGAAAATCATTAAGATGTCCTCTATTGCCCCTGCTGGGCGATGACTCATCCTAAGCTCTATATAATCCCGTAGTGACATGTCATGCTGAAAACCGGGCCCTACAGCTAACTAGTCCTTTTAAAATCTTTCTTGCTACTCAACTAAAGTGAGTTCTACTGATACTTCTGTTCTCGGTGGAGAGTTAGGCATATGGGGTCTTGCCATGGCTCCATTCTGCTGATTATTCACTCTGTTTTGCTCAACTCCGTTACCTGGTCCCATTTTATCCATTCTTTGTATAAGTTGTGCCATGCGCTGATTGGTTTCCTATGCTAACCGAGTGGATTTATCTTGCTCCCTGACCAATGCTTCCAGGAGTTGCATTATACGATCACCCATGTTTTCTTAATATTTTTCTTCACAACCTATAATGCTCATAGATATTTAAATTACCCACTGGCAGACAGGACGATTTGTGCTCTGATACCATTGTAATGAACACCCCTAATTTTTTTTTTGTTCTAACCCCGAGTTTGCTACTTGCTGTTTGTGAAATGTTTGAAGTGTTTGCTTTGCTTTTCATAGGTTTCACATTTATATTTGATTTCTCAATGAAGTACATAAACAAAAATGTAATGAATATAAATTTGCTTGCAAGAGACACTTTCAGAAAGCTAAGGAGTTCTGATTTAAATATAGAAATATTTCCATTCAGCATAAGCAACTTACAAAATACATATTATAATATTTCAGACCTGAAAGAGACTGTCCCACAACTATAGGATGTTTTCCTGAGAGCTAAGCACCACCAATAGACTCCAGCCAATTTGCTCACAAGTAATGAAGACCAAAGTCCTTCAACTAATCATCAAAGAGCGAACTGAAGATGTCTTTCCCAACACTTAAATTTCTGTTCAAGGCACCCCAAGGCCATACCATCTAAAAAAGTAAAGCAAGCAGCAAGGAGACCCCTTTCAAGGCCAACGTCCATAAACATAGAAAAGGTCTTTCATCACATTGACTTCCTGCACTCCCAACGCAGCAAGAATAGCCACCTTTATCAACCTCAAGTGCCTAACCAGAAGCTGGTTCAAATTGAAACCCAGCTACAAAAGGGTCGTACCACAGCAAAAGGGCAATTTGCTCTAGTAAATTTGATTCTTCATGGAAAAATACTATCTTGTGCTTGTTAGAATCGCCATTAGTAGGAGCTTCCTTTAGGGCAACACCCAAAATGATACAAAAATCCTTCTCAGAGTAATGAGTGAAAATGTGGGGTTTAGGAACAAAGCAAAATGCCCAAAAATCAATAAAATCACCACCAAGAAGAGTTTATTCCTCACCAAATTCAATACCATACATCAGAAGCCAAAATCACACAGTCCACTTCAAAACATGATAAAAAATCTTCATTCCAAAATCTGAAACTGCGACTTGAAAGCACCAATAAGCCTCTAAATGAGACCTCCAAAAACCCTCCTGATGTTGTCTTTCAAACACGGGGAGAATGTGATCTCCAGAGGTTTTCCTCTCTGCAAACCCTTGTTTCTTCCAACGCCAAGCTTCCAGAGAAAGACCCGTACAATTTCATAATCCAAGCATAAGAAAATATGAAGCTCTTTCTCCCCTTATATCTCCACTTCCAACACCAAAGAATAGGGTTTCTTTTTAATATTTAATTTGTTTTATTTTTAACTCCTTGATAAAGTTAAGTCACTTTATAATACTCACAAAGTGGGCGCTCATCTCCAAGACTAAAGTGACTTTAAATAATATTTCCCATTTGACTTTAGTGGTCTTTTAATAATATTTCATTTTAGTCACTTAGCCAATATAACCCAAAGTCTAATATTAAATAAACATTAATAATTTATAGACTTTAAAACGGAGGCTCATATGAACTCAGAATTTAGTGGTCTATAGACCGTTGGAAAGGTCTTGCCAAAATGCTTCATCTCCAACATTGAAAATCCTAAAATAGCCAGAAACCCTAATTTGCCAAAAATAGCAAGTTCGGGCCTAAGCAATCAATTCCACCTCCAGAAAGTGCCAAATTGAAGATCACAACGAAACCCCGCCAACAATCCCCAACAAAACCATCCAAGTCACCGAAACAGTGTCCAGACTGACACTTACTAAAAATAGTAAGTATGGTCAAGACGTCTGAAATCCCTTCAGAAAGTGTCATACAACTCCATTGGATCACCTAAACACAATGGTGACATCGAAATACTCCTCTGATTAGGCTGTCACCAACCTAGAAAGTCAGCTCCTATTGTGCTGCATGAGAACCCGAAAATGGTGACATTACAAAAGCCAAGATAAGAGAAGGGCAAAGCTTATTGCAAGCTTTAAGCTACCTAACGCAAAATTGGGCATAACTTACTTGGTTTGAAACCAAATGTTTCCTATGTGTTCAAGGTTCAATTTACCATGTTTGAAAACCAGAAAATCCATAACTCATTTTAGTCCCCAAAGCTACTAATTCATAAGAAAGTGTTCATCTCTTATCCATTTGACAATGACATGCAAAATTAATCATCACTCCTAATTTTTGGACACGAGTAAGACAATTATTCCTCGAATGATTCTTGTTAAACAAGCATGAAAATGATATTTCATCATAATACATAAGTTTCATTACAACTTAAAAGGAAATTAGATATAGACATACTAAAATTAGGGCTTTCCACATCATATAATTCCATTGCAAAACAAGATATCGTTCTAACCCATAAGATGATAAGTGCAAGATTACTATGGTACTCTCATCTCATATGTAGATAGTTTACAAATGGTTGCAAAGATAGAGCATAACACTCATACAATTTAAGCCACTAGAGTAGAAATGTCCTTAGTTATACTTTTCTCAGCAACACATCCATAAAGATCTACAACAACATGAGACGTGCACATTGCATGCTGTCCAACGCATCACCAACAATCCACCATGTGGGATCTTGAGGCCCACCCATCTAATCTAGGAGGTGATGATTGAGCAATCATGCAAACACACCAAACAAGGTAGGTGACACAAGAACCATTCAAGTTCAATACATCTACTAAGAATGCATGTACTAGTCACAATACCAACCAATGACATGCAATGGGAATGGTGATAACCACCAAAACATACGATGAGGACAAAAACACATCTCATACATAGAATTCCCATCAAACCATACATGAAGGTTCAACAACACCAAATCAATGTACTAATAGACACATCACAAACTCCATTTGGATACAACTCAAACCAACATCAATAGAAAGAGGGTGTAGGTCATAAGACCAAGGAGTGACATTATTACAATTCTCCAAACTCAGTGGAAAATGAGGGCACACATCTACCCATAATGGATGGTTCTCAAGAAAACTAGCAATTGGGACAAGGCCCTAGACCCAAACTTATTCCTTAGGGCACCAACTAAATGGCCTTGTCTACATATCCATATAGGAATTAGAAGCTTTTTAATTTCTTCCATACACATGAATAAGGCGAAAGCGAAAAACTCAAATTAGCCTTGGCAAGGAAAATGAGGTACAATCATGACACACGTTGCCACAAGATAGCTAATCTCATTTTTCCTAAGGAGACTTCTTGTCTTGCAAAATAAATAGATTATACATTGGTCTATATTCCAATTTTCAAAAAAAAAAAAAAACAAGAACGATCCAAATGGTCAAATCCACCATTAATGAATGTTCAATATCTTCAAATTTTAAAATACAAAATTTTTAAAAATGGAGAATACTCTTTAGAGAATAAAAATGAGATCACATTTTTCATGCCACATAACATTTCAATTTTTCTTTGCCATAGTTCTAGCATAAAATGCAATTTAAAAAAAAAATGAGAACCCTACCACTATAAAGTGCACAAGCAAATCCATAGCTTTTAATCCAAATTTATCCTTATAGAAAGAAAGCCACGTGCAACCACCTACTATGGGCATGGCCAAAACATGAAAACCATTCAACAATTGCATAGTTCTAAAATGGAAAATACCTTAATCTAGCAAGATCACAACAATGCAAGTTGCCTCTTTTTGAAATTCTCTTCCAAGATCCAAATCCAAGTTCCAAGCACACACACAAGATTTTCAAGCAAAACCATTTTGAAAATAAAAAGATCAAGCCATGGAGGAGAGGAGAGAGTAAAAACCACCAAAAATGAACAAGTGAAGAAAATAGCCTTTCTTTTTTCCTTATGGCAAAAATATCTAGACCACAAGGTCACTTTTCCTCTTTTCACACTCAAAACTAGTTACTTCCAAAAACAAATATTTGCAATAGTTATTTTCATATTAGCTATTTTCATTTCAAATAACTGATGATTAATATCTTTTAAAATAAATCTACTTAATCTTCTAAATTTATTTTGGCAAATGCATTTAAATCTATTAAATAACACCTTATTCACTAAGGCGACTTTAACTCAAAAAATCTATTAAGCTCCTTTTCTCTCATTTGCATAATAGTCAGTTTGCAAGCACTTGCTGTAATGTCCCCAATTTTGTGAGCATCAGAGTTCGGTGGATTTAGCCTATTCCTGGCCCTCGTAGGTTACTATGTCTGGTTAGAGGGTCTCTTTTGGCGATAATCAGAGGAATCTCTCCTTCAGCATCTCGTGTGGGTTCAAGTAGCCTTCAGTCGATTCAGTTTTGTATACTTACTATTTATAGTAAGTCAGCCGGCAAGCAATTCTATTTATAGCAGGGCACCTAAAATTCACATGTTGGCAGTATCGATTCCCAAATTCAGTTGAGTTGATGAAATAAGGAGTTTTCCCTAAATTATAATGTTTAATTATTATTAAAGGTGACTTTAATAATAATTAATATTTTAATATTATATTATAACATTATATTTGCACTTTATGACTTGAGGGTCCATTCATCATTAAAAATAATTAATTACTTGGGCGCCCTTTTCAAGGATATATTTTAATATTCCAAAGTGCAAACATTTTATTTTAAAATGTTTTAAAAGGCAAAATAGAGGGAATCAGCCTATTATCTTTTATCCCACATTGGTGAGAAAAGTGTATGAGCTCCTCCAGGAAAAGTATAAAGGAATCTTAAGGGGCTCATTTGAAGGATTATTTGGAATTGATTATTTGATGTTTGGTTTACGATTTCTCTTTGGCGTTTGGAGAAGGGAGCCCTAGGGTTTCTGCCAGCGTATCGGCTTTGGAGAACGAAAACTTTTCATTGTATCAGCATTTTGAGGTTGTGGAATATCAGCTGAAGGTGCTCACTGTTGGCTTCATCCAGAAGTCAAGTCTATGCTTCATCAGATTTATTGCTTCAGATCTACAGGAGATTGTATTTCCGGGTATGCACATATTTGTAAAAGCTTTGAAGAAAAATCAATAAATTAATTGCATTGCTGCAGTAGGGTTTATGTTTACATTTCTTGTATTTGTTTTCTTGACTGGCAATCTATGAGAAAATACAAAAAAATTACAAACCCTGATCATTCAGCATAAAAATCAAAAGTAGAGAAAAACAGGTCTCTTATATGTTAATGTTAGAGCAGCCGCGGTAGTTCCTTCCAGCTCAACACGTGAGAATATAAGTTAAATGATAGCCGATGGCTATTTAACTTATACCTATTGTTTTGTTTTATTCACCAAGGCCGACATATATTATTATTGTTTTTATTGGGCCGACATAAAAACATTTTATGCCTATCTTTTATTAGAAGACATTTTAGTTGAGGCCGACCTTTTGTAATAAGTCATTCATCTGTATTGAGGCCGACATATAATGGTGTGGTATATATTCGATTTCAAGATATGACATTTGAGAGAGAGATTTGCTACGATTGATCTCTACCAGTCCGATATAGTCAAGTACTGCGATCTAGTGGAGCTCGTCTTCACAAAGGGCGAATATAGCATTGAGATTCTAACAGATGCGCACATGTCCACAAAATAAAAGAGCGAACATACAGAACGATATAGTCAAGTACTGCGATCTAGTGGAGCTCGTCTTCACAAAGGGCGAATATAGCATTGAGATTCTAACAGATGCGCACATGTCCACAAAATAAAAGAGCGAACATACAGAAAGAAGCCCGTCTCTGTCAAGTGCGAACATACAGAAAGAAGCCTGTCTTTGTAAAGTGCGAACTCAAGGTGCGAACCATGCAAAGGATCAGAGCGAATTCATCTGAGATGTGAGTTTACATACACTGGTTCTGTGATATCATTCAGTGCGAGATCATACAGTGATAGATCATACTGTGCGAGATCTTACAGTGTGAGATCAAGAGCAGATTGCAATTTTCTGTAGGTGCAGTTCAGTGTTCAAGTAAAGGGCAGAGTACTTGATTGTCAACAGCCATTGTTGGTACTGATACTGGCCTTGTGTGTGGCCTCTTTGTAAAGAGACTTATTGCCATTATATTATATATAAGAGAGATCTTTGTTGCTGGGTTTTTCTCCCTCAAGAGGAGGGTTTTCCCAGGGTACATGCTGTGTTATGTTGTCTGATTTTGAATTATTTTCTGTGCATTCACATCTGATTATAAAATTCAACATTATAGTGGTATCAGAGCCTAAATCCTGCCATCCTGTGTTGGTTTGCAAAAATAAAAGTTTCAAGAATATTAAGGGTTTTCAGTTGCAAATAGAAAATTTTGAGAATTTAGGGTTTGGGAATTATTGAAATTGCAGAAGTGATTTATTATTCCAATCAAGAAGCCGTCAGAATCAGATAGGACAAGAAAATCATCCTACAGGAAAAGACGAAATTTTAAAAGCAGACAAATCGTGTCTTATTTCCCTCAACAGCTGCAAAAAGACAAATTGCGGGTTCTAGGAAAGAACGATTTATTTCCAGCCGCTCTGTATTTTCCTTTGCATTGGGTTTGGTGTTTTAATTGGTGATTATCGGGTCTTCAAATCGGACAAACTCCTGATATTAGCTGCCAAAGATTTACAAATAAGAGTGCCGTGTATTTTTCATCCAGTCACTGAAGTCAGAAACATGGGTCCAAGAAAATAAATAAATAAAATTCGTGGGTATGTGAATACCGACTCATTCCTCAAGGATCGAATATGTTAAAGAAAGACGAATTTGAGGAAGCCACGATATCATTTTAAAAAGCAGACATCAAACATATTTTCCTTGTTTTATTCGCAGTCTCAGGGCAGCTAAAGACGAATCTCAGAAAGGACAAACTAAGTAATAAAATAAATTTGGTGCCAGCGTGGGGATGAAGACAAGCAAATTTCATCGCTGTCTTTGAAGAAACGTCCGTTTTAGTTAGCCGCTATTCTTTTTTCGGGAGCTGCTTGCAATTAGAATAAGATAAACAACAGAGGCCGACAACAAGCAGGACATATATTATATTGTTTGATTTCTATTCATAAAAAAGCCAGATCGCAGCTTCAGGAGGAATAGACGCGATTAAGGAAAAGTCGTCTCTTGTAAAGTCAACTCACAGGAAATCGAATGATAGTTTACAAGGTGACCTGTTGGGAGTAGCTTGGCTCCTAAGTAAAAAACCGACAAAAATTGGGATGTAGAAGAGCCGTCTGGGCAAGAACTACACTTGGTCGCTGTAACAAGAGATGTCTTCACTGTTAAAGACAAAATACAGATTGGAGGGAAGAAACAAATTACGCCAGTTTCATATTACAAACGGGAGCTGCCCAACCAAATCGTGGAAATTGAGAGGAGGTTCGATTTGGTTCATAGAAGGCATATAAAAATACAATTGAGCTTGGAGTGAGGTCGCAACTACTCAAAAAGGGGCAGACGCTGCATTCTGGAGGTTGATATTCATTTTGGACGCCTGGTTATGGTAGCCAGCATTTGAGTTTAATTGCATTACAAAAGGTAAACTTTTGGCAGTGTATTTTGTGTTCTTGCATCGTTGTCTTTACAGCATTATTATATTTTGCATTCAAAATTCAGGCATTGTATCATTGAAGGAAGTTGAGTTTGCTACTGTAATTACAATATTGCAATCAATTCTGGGCAGAAATAATATTACGTGGTGGATGCATACAAACTATTTGTGGAAATGGCCATGACTGTACTTATTCATTATAGCTGTATTGTGAGTCCGAGTCTTATTTCCCAATCCATATAGTGAGGGATTTGGAGTCTGCAATTGAATTGTTTGACATAATGTCTCTCTACTGTAGCAGCATATTGTATGAATGAATAGTCATATTTAGTCTTGGAAAGTCAGAAATCTACTGCATTATATCTCTCTTTACATTTCCATCATTAGTAGATCTCAAATAGAGTCTTTGAATGCACATGATAGCATTACATGCAACAAAAACACAACATAAACAATAAGTCATTAGTGAAAGAAGCTCCCAGCAAATATGTTTGACGAAATGTGCAAGTGCTGTAATTGAGAAAATTAAGTCAGAAACAACAAAAAAATTCTGAGTATTAATATTCTATAGCAGCTGCCGTTGATTGGTGGTTTCGGTAAAATGAAGTCTATACAGGAACTCATGGCAGAGCTCACACAAGCTGTTTAGGATTATGACAAGAGTATGACTAGGCTTCTACAGCATCCCGAAAAATTGGATTCCTTGTTTGCAAAGAAGAAGAAAGCAAACACTAATGTAAATAACCTTATCAATACACATGAAATGGAAAGGAGGATGAAACTTGAGGAGAATGTTGGTACTCTCAGCACCCAAGAAGTTGTTATCAGTCATGCTAACAATTCTGATTTTGATAACAGCATTTTTTTTTTTGAGCATAACAATGGGGTAGGTGTCATGGCCAGTGCGGAAAATGTTATGGAAGAAACTTTGAATGTAGACACACAAAATATGGATGACAAGCATGAAGATTTCACAAAAAAGGTGACCAATAACGGATCTGATTTACTTGACAACAGTAGTAATATTATGCATCAGCTTGAGACAGCAGGGGCTACACATGTGCAAGAAACTACTATTGAGTTGTTACATGAACGTACTCATGAATTGGGTACTAATGGTGTATTGTATCTTGAGGATTCATGTCATGGTGAGTCTGATTTTCCAGACCAGACCTTAGAAAAAAAGCTAGAAGGTTCAAGTGTTAGCATAGAATCCCAGGATCATGAGTTGGATGGTGATATAGTTGCATTGGAAGTGGAAGTGTGTGAAGATACTGTCATATCAGCAGCTTCTACCTTATCAGTTGAGCCATCTTTTGAGGTACATAGCAGCAGTACCTTAGATGTTGACATGTGCATGGATGAAAGCACACATGATGCTTCTTATCATTTAGTGAGTGATGACGAATCAACCTCATATCATAGTGCATATTGTGAACCGGAAAACTTGTATGGGGGTCATAAGCTACAGAGTCCTCATCATTTGGTTGGGCAACTAAAAGTGAATGACAATATGATTGCCACAACCATTGAGCATTTTGATGTTGCTCGTTAGATGTTGGCTACCTATGGCTGGAGTACTCCTTTTACAAATGAGCATGGTGATAGTAGTTTTTCCCTTGCAGAGATACATGCACTTCGAGAAGCAATTGGAATGTTGAAACATAATTACCTAAAACTACTTGTGGACAGGGATTTTCTTCTCGAGTGGGATTGTATTTGTTATGATGCACTAAAGAGGAAGGAGGAGGAGGTTGACGAGCTCACTCATGAGCTTGAGGTGACTATGGACTCGTTGCAGAGTGCCCGGTTGGCCCTTTAAGAGTCATAGTTACAGATTGAGAAGCTTACCGTGGCATTGAGTTTAGCACAGTCTTCACCATCTTTTGATAGAGTTCAAATTTCCATGGCAGCAGTTGGTGAGGAGCATACACCCATGGTTCATAGCTGTGAGCAGGTTGAGGATGTGGTTACATCCATCACAGATATTGGTGCAGTTGACTCAGATGGGATGAGTGTTTTGGTTGAGAGCTCTTGTGATGAGATAGTTGATTTTTTCGAGAGTTGTGTGACAGATCACGTCACTACTCCATCGTCGTCACAGGAGATATGTAGGGCATCATCCAGTATGGAGATTTGTACTTTGCTGATTTGTTTCCCCAGGACTATGATGGTTAGCCATTGACAGAGGTGGGAGCATTTTATCTTGATTGCATGGTGAGGAGTGTTCATCACTTCTCCTTTAGTCCACACATGGAGGATTTGATGATGCATCGGTGTGGATTGGCTCCGGAGTTATACCATCCGTTGTGGGATGGGTATTCACCATCTTCAGAAGATGGGATTAGTGGCTGCAAGCGCCAAACTCAGCTGTTTGTGGGGGATTACTTGCAGGGACAGCTATCAGTTTTACATCATGCTAATATGTATCCAACAGGGTTTGCTACTTCTTTGTCACAAAGTTTTCTTATGGGTACATGGTTACAGGATGACTAAGGTGTCAGTTGGCATGATGGCTTGGTCAGTTATCACATCCATGAGGGTTTAGCAGAGGACAGGGAGAGATTCGGTGTAGTAGATGCTTCTAGAAGTTCTTGTCTCCGCATGACAGATGGATGTGAATTCATATTGTATTGGGATCCAGGTGGTGACAGTTTTGGCACCGAGTATTGGATGGGTCCCATTGGGTTACTTCACTATTCTCAGCATGGTGAAGTTGAGATCAGTTTTGCGTAGAGGAAGTCAAAGGGTATTAGACATGGCAGACTTCCATTCTGGGTTTGGGATCCAGGGATAGCTTGCGCAGTTGTGTTTTTGTTGATGCTACGGGAGACAGTTAGAGATGTGTGGGACACTTCACAGTTCTTCTTTTGGGCCTTCCGAGGAGTTGGGTTTCTTTGCAGTAGAGATTGCTTGAGGACAAG
The DNA here is from genome assembly GCA_007258455.2 of Sequoia sempervirens. Classification (NCBI taxonomy): domain Eukaryota; kingdom Viridiplantae; phylum Streptophyta; class Pinopsida; order Cupressales; family Cupressaceae; genus Sequoia; species Sequoia sempervirens. Next base: position 20,862 of record VDFB02351266.1, read on the forward strand.
CAATTTCAGGGAGGGCGGACTGTAATGTCCCCAATTTTGTGAGCATCAGAGTTCGGTGGATTTAGCCTATTCCTGGCCCTCGTAGGCTACTATGTCTGGTTAGAGGGTCTCTTTTGGCGATAATCAGAGGAATCTCTCCTTCAGCATCTCGTGTGGGTTCAAGTAGCCTTCAGTTGATTCAGTTTTGTATACTTACTATTTATAGTAAGTCAGCCGGCAAGCAATTCTATTTATAGCAAGGCACCTGAAATTCACATGTTGGCAATATTGATTCCCAAATTCAATTGAGTTGATGAAATAAGGAGTTTTGCCTAAATTATAATGTTTAATTATTATTAAAGGTGACTTTAATAATAATTAATATTTTAATATTATATTATAACATTATATTTGCACTTTATGACTTGAGGGTCCATTCATCATTAAAAATAATTAATTACTTGGGCGCCCTTTTCAAGGATATATTTTAATATTCCAAAGTGCAAACATTTTATTTTAAAATGTTTTAAAAGGCAATAGAGGGAATCAGCCTATTATCTTTTATCCCACATTGGTGAGAAAAGTGTATGAGCTCCTCTAGGAAAAGTATAAAAGAATCTTAAGGGGCTCATTTGAAGGATTATTCGGAATTGATTATTTGATGCTTGGTTTACGATTTCTCTTTGGCGTTTGGAGAAGGAAGCCCTAGGGTTTCTGCCAGTGTATCGGCTTTGGAGAACGAAAACTCTTCATTGTATCAGCATTTTGAGGTTGTGGAATATCAGCTGAAGGTGCTCACTGTTGGCTTCATCCAGAAGTCAAGTCTATGCTTCATTAGATTTATTGCTTCAGATCTACAGGAGATTGTATTTCCGGGTATGCACATATTTGTAAAAGCTTTGAAGAAAAATCAATAAATTAATTGCATTGCTGCAGTAGGGTTTATGTTTACATTTCTTGTATTTGTTTTCTTGACTGGCAATCTATGAGAAAATACAAAAAAATTACAAACCCTTATCATTCAGCATAAAAATCAGAAGTAGAGAAAAGCAGGTCTCTTACACTTGCACACAAAGCAATTACACACTACAAGTTTCACAAATTTTGAAAATTCCAAAATTAACAAAGATTCGGATCTAGGGTTTATAGGGTAGAACAAGGCACATCTTGCAACTCCTAATTGAGTGAGATGGAAAACAATGACATACATTTACTTAGATCAATTGTCTCCAAATTAGTTATTGTTGGGGATGCCTACACACTTAGTGAAAACATTAGGCATATTTGCACAACACAAGGAAAGTCAAACCACAACATAAAACATCTAACATGGACATGTATTCAAGAAAGGAATTCTTCCATCTCGCAAAATACATCATAATATTAAAATGTGACACCTATCCAAATCACATTAACTCCAAACTACATCTTATTGAAGATCATTTACAATAAACATGACCTCTACAACAAAATATGCAGATTTAATCAATTCACATATGATTATCAAATTCACTCATAAAGTTGAATCAAAACAATAACTTATTTCAATATTCACTTATGAAAACAATGAATCTGAATAAGTTGCATAGGTTCAAACATGATATAACAACATAAGCTATCAATAAGCATGTAGACAGAGCATGGCATGCTAAAAAATCAGACATAGAATCTCCTTCAAACACATGTCAACTGTTAAATTTAGTGATCAGATTAAATGCACAGAAAATTAATTCAAAAAATCAACACAAGACACAGCAGATACCCTGGGAAAACCCTCCTCTTGAGGGAGAAAAACCCAGCACTAATATATCTCTTATATATTAATGATAGAACAAATAATCTCCTTTACAATAGGCGAATATGAAGGCCAGAAGATGCACAACAATCTGATGAATACTCAGTAATACAATGAAGCAATCTGCAATCAAATAACTCGAACTTCTGCTCTTGAATTGAACTCGCATATGAAGAACTCGAATTGGATATGAATGAACTGAATGAATGATCAACAAATGAGTGAATCATCGAATATATATACAAGGTTTGAGAGAGAACGTGCCTCTTCAAATGTTCTCAAGTCGGCCTTCACCAAGAGTCGGCCACCAATAATAAATGATGCCTTTTCATGGAAGATCGCGCCTAGGAAAATCGCGACTAATGGAGCATGAGGTCGGCCTCATTCAAGATGCAACTCTTCATTAATTCGTGCCACTTCATAATTAAATATAACAACCAATGAATGTGTCTCTTCAAAGATTGATATCATATAAATTAAATAGCCATAGGCTATAATTTAATTTATCTCAAATGTAGTAAGGGAGATCGCTGGAAGACCCCGACGCTGCCATAAAACATCAACATCAACTAGTTCTACAATATGCTATAATCCAAGCAATACTAGTGTGAAATTGACTTGATGATGTTGAATGAAATGAGTTAAACAAGTATGAATGACTCTGGCAGAAATGATGTAAAGGTGATTACCTTATAATCTGTTTTATGATTTGAATACTATTCCAAGTTTTCATTCTAAAATTGTCTTCCGTCACTTTGAAGCTGTAGTAGATGTGTTTGCTGTAACCCAAGCAATACTAGTGTGAAATTGACTTGATGATGTTGAATGAAATATGAATTAAACACGTATAAATGACTCTTGCAGAAATGATGTAAAGGTGATTACCTTATAATCTGTTTTTTATGAGGAATGCTATTCCAGGTTGTCATTCTAAAATTGTCTTCCATCACTTTGAAGCTATAGTAGATGTATTCATGTTTAAGTAAAGGCCTACTTTGAAATGTAATGTAAACTACAGCACATAAAGAGTTTGTGCAATAGTTCAAGAATAACTCATTATCTACTTGGAGAGGAGACTATTTTAAAAAACTATTGCTAGCCATTGCATTAATGGATTTTTTATAAAAATATCAAGAATAACATCACTTGATATGGGTCTCATGTATATAAAAACTTCACGTGGTGATCTAATACAAGAAAAAGGTTGCCAATGAAGTCTCTACACTTATTACATTTATTATTTGGAGTCTAATGTGCAGCCTATGATGATTGGGAGCAACTTTACCTAACCAAATATGATGTCTTAAGTTGTCAACCTCCACTCGTGCTAGACCTTACTTGGTTAGCAACCCAATTATTGCTTGAATATTTTAATTAAAAACAAAAGAATGCATTGAAACAAAGTTATAATTAAAGAGGTAGAGTCTATAGGCAGGTTTGTTCACACAACAAGAAGCAAGAATCTATTTGTCAAATAGACCATTACATATATTTTAGTAGAACTACTTAGATTTTAATAGTGACCTAACAAGATGCATGATAGTTTTCCATGGGTAAAGAACACACAAAAGATTGCCATTGCTTTGCTATATTATAAATGATTAAAAGGGAATAAAGTTTCTACCAAACTACTAGAGTCAATTCTTGAATGGAATGTGAATCTAGACACTAAAATTGATGCAATTACATTTGTCGACAAGTTTATAAGGCTTTGTAATTGAAAGGGAATTTTTATGGATTCATTTTTCATTGAAACATAGTTCCACATTCTTTAGAAAATTAAAGTTCTTATCATGCTTACAAAATATATACATTGTTGGTTTGCAGGTTGAAAGCAATTTCATCTTGACAACCAAGCTCACCATAGAAGGGCCTCTTAGATTGAAAGAAGAGTATGTTGAAGGAGTAATCGAAATGCCAAATGTTCCTGTAAACTCTATACCTACTCAATTCAAGGATACATATGGGCAAGTTCTTAATGCACTTGAACAACTTCCTACCCCATTCAAGGAGACATTGTCTAATGGAGTAAAGATCCCTCTGAGTATGTACATTCTTTTTATAAGTCTGTACATTCTTTTTATAAGTCTCTTTATTCTTTTTTACTTGTCTGTACACCTGATGCATATTCAATTATGGTCTCCTACCATCTAGATTTCTTATGACTAAAAATGATCCATAGTAGAAATGAAACTATCAAAGATATGTTCTAAGGATATGCTATTTTTTAAACAATATATCTAAGTGGAGAGTCTCATGATTAGACTACAAAGAAACATGGGAGAAATATGCATTGACATGCTTTAATAACTCATATACTTAAGAAATCTAAAGAACCTCATTGCTTATCAAGCCATAATTGTATCTCCCATAATTATAATTAATAAGGGCGAATTCCTTTAGAACTTTAAAGTAGTGTTCCATAGGGATGTGTCCGCCCTCAAATTTACCAATTTTGGGGATGGGGATATCACCAAGACTTGGGGATGGTTGGGAAGTGTCTTCCCAACATCCCTCCACCACCACCACCACTACCAAAAGGAAACGTCCTTAGGATGTCTTCCTCGAAGAGGGCATGTCTCCCCTTATTGGAGACATTGGGAGAACTTCTAGAAGTCCTTGAGTCTCAAGGGATGAAATAACCCTAGGGTTCTTTCAAAAGAAAAACAAAGTTTGATCTAACTGATTCAGGTTAATCCTCCAGCACATGATTATTTCAACAACTACTAATTCATTTTACTCAAGAATTCCAGATCATCCAACAACAATTACTTTCACCCAAAGTAGATAATATTGTATTGAAATCTGAACCCAAACATTAATGTGTACTGGGGTAAATTTACACATACAGCTTGTTGGTCGCTATTGTTTTAGGGCAAGAAACTACCAATACAAGAGCTGGAGATCTGCCCAGATCAGCAGACCTTGTGAAATTAGTGTCAATTAACCTTTTCAACAGTAAATCAAACCCCCCACCATTGTATTGTAATCTGCCCAGAACTTGTTGCAGGTGGAAAAAATGCCAGATCTGAACCTTCAATGACTAGTTGTGGCTGGTATGTGATGCCTGATGGTAGCAACGACTAGTTGCCAGCAAATGGTGCAATGAAAACCCTAACCAGAGTGGTGATTCTCATGAAGGCAGGGTGAAAACTGGTCCAGAACTGAATGGGTTCGCTCCAAATGTGGAATCTATAGGTTATGCGGTTAGGTGTAGGACTTAGGAAACTCCTAGGTCAGCGAGCTCCTCCAATTCTTCTGTCCACTTGTGATGCAAACAATCTCAATTTAGCTCAACTTGCATATTCTGATCTGGAAATGCTCATAGAGGCTTGGGGTTTCGTCCTCACCTCAAATGGATTTGTAACAAAGGTTTGTATCCTTGTGCAAATCACTTAACTGGAAAAATCAGAAAAATGCCATGATTTTCAGATAAATTTGCCCAACAGCAACAATTTTATATATACTTGTTTGAACAAAGTTGGCGCCCCGAAAACAAGGCCTAGGTCTGTTAAAAAAAATATTATTTTCAAAAATGAGCACCAAACAAGGGTCTGGTTATATTAGTATTTACAAATTAATAATTATTATTAATATTATTATTAGTATTTATTTAATATTAATCTTAGTGTTTAAAAACAATGTAGGAGTTGGATGTCGACCTCAGGGACATGATAATCCTCCCTCCCAAGATTGCTTGTCCTAAAGCAATTTCAGGCTTGGATGCTAAAAAATCTCCACTCCTTCCCATGTCGCATCCTCAAGTGGAAGATTCCTCCTTTTTACCAAGTATTCTGGAATAACCTTGCTCCTCAACTTCTTCTCTCTTATATCCATGATTGCCATGGGTTCCAAAATTAGTTTCCCTTCATCATCAAGTGGTGGCAGGTCAAGTGATGGTGTAACTTTTTGTCCAAGGGCCTTCTTCAAGCATGATATGTGGAAAATATTATGAATTCTATTATTTGCTGTTGGCTTCAGCTCATATGCAACCTCACCAATCCTCCTTATGATCTTATAGGGTCAATTCTAATCGAGGCTTTAACTTCTCAGCACTACTTCCTTTGAGGGTAGATTGTTTGTAAGGCTGTAACCTCAAGAATACCATGTCTCCTACCTCAAAAACCCTCTTAGTTCAGTGGCGATTAACATAGACCTTTTTCTTGTTTTGGGACTGCTATAGATTCTCTTTGGGTGCCTTTACGATGTCTGAGCTTTACTAAATCAAATATTTACCTCTTGGTACTCTACTATCTAAAAGAATCAAATCCATGAATGAAACATTGTAACCATAGAGTGCTTTGAAAGGAGTCATAAACATGTGATGAGTACAATTGTAGCAATACTCCCCAAGGTGCGGCCATTTGACCCATTTTGTTTGCTGCCCCGTAACATAGTTCCTCAAGTAACCTTCTATCCATTTGTTCACAATTTTTGTTTTCCCATCAGTTTGAGGGTGATAGCTAGTGCTTGGGGTCAATTCTATGCTTGTCAAACAAAAGAGCTCTTGCCAAAACAAGCTGATAAACCTGTTGTCCCCATCACTTACGATGTTCCTTGGCAACCCATGAAGTCTAAAATTCTCTCTAAAGAATAGATCAGCTACTTGTGGAGCCTTGTACTCTGAAGAAATAGCATGAAAATGGGCATATTTAGTGAGCCCATCAACAACCACATAGATACAATCCTTACCTTGAACCTTTGGAAGATTCGTGATGAAATCCATGGAGATACTTTCCCAGTTTGGTTTGGAATGGGTAAGGGCTACAACAAACCAGTTGGAAATACATGCTTTGTTTTGTTTTGTTGGTAAACCAAACACTCCCTAACATGTTTCAGCACATCATTTTTGAGCCCTTTCCATGAAAAGTGTTCCTTTACTTGTATGTCTAGTAGTAACCTGGATGACCAGCAAGTGGTGTGTGATGACATGCTCTCAAGATTCTTCCCTTCACCTTTGATCTCGATACAAGGAACACCCTATCCTTGTATAGGATGAGCTCATCAACCACTTTGTACCTATCATCTTGTAACTTCCCATCCAAAATGTCAATAGCAAATGTGTTTTTGGCATATTCAACAATTATAGAAATCTTACAATCTGCAAATATATCAGTCATAGAGTAGAAATAAGGCTTCCTAGAGAGTGCATCAACCACCACATTATTTTTTCCCTTAACATACATAATTATAAAATAATAGGCTTGTAACTTACCCATTTTTGTTGTCTATCATTCAAATCCTTTTGATTGAGGAAGAATTTCAAGCTATTATTGTTGTGCCCAATCAAAAAATTTGCTTCATCAAGGCATTTTGTAAAGAGTGGTCAAAGTCTTGTAAAAAATTTCATCAAAAGTCAAAATTTCTAAAAATAGAAAGTTTCCAAAAATAGACTTGATTCAGGGTTTGTTGTCAAATGGATGTTGGCAAAACTTTCTGATTGGTTGAAAATGCTTCCCAATCAAGTTGGTTCGGTCAGAATCGTCAAAAAGTCAAGATTTTTTTGGTGGGTTAATTTTGCTTTTCTAGAAGGCGAAGCACAATCTCCAAGGCCACCAATGGAGGATTACCTGCTACCAGGTATCGGATTCAAAGTCTTAAATGTTGTGCAGGCAACACCAAAATGTCAACGATTGAGAAAAGGTGAAGTTCACGTGAAACAAAGGCGAATCTGAAAATGGTGAAATTTATGAAAAAATTCTCTGGCAATGCTAGGCGCCCCAATCCAGGAAGGGCGCCTAGGGTCTCATGCCTTGGTCAATTTTTCCCTCTTTTCAGAAAATGTGCAATTTTCCCCATCAGCCCAATTTAGTTACGCAGAGAAATAGTCAAAAGCAGTTTCCAGGGCTGGGAAAAGTAGATCTTAGTTATGTTCGGGCTCCTTGTAATGTCCCCTTCCTAGTCAATACAGCTGGTTTAGAGGTTAGCCTATCATTCTGATCCTCGTAGGCTGACAGATGTTTGTAGAGGATCACTTGAGGTAGTTATCCGGTGTTCGGGAACATTACTCCTTTGGTTGATTCAGGTTTGGGCCCTAGCAGACGTTTCCAGAGTGATTTACAGATACTTACTATTTATAGTAAGTCAGGCAGGCAGGAGTTGCTATTTTTAGCAGGGCACCTGGTTCAGTTGGTCAGCTCAGTTTCGACCAAGTTTGACGATCTGATGAACAAACAGTGTTTACTTTGGCATTTAATATTTATTAAAAGTTTATTAATTTGACTTTATAATATAAAGTCACTTTAATGAAATATTAAAATTATTAAGTGGCGAATTATAAAGTATTTAATACTTTATAAAAGAGGGGTTAAAATAATAATTAAATGAGCATTTAATTATTAATCAAAAGGAGACGCCATTTATTAAATATTTGTCCTACGTCAAAAGGGGCGAAATTAATCATTTATTTAAATGATTATTAAAAGATGCCTTGGGTCGAATTCATGAAAGGAGGTATATATACTGCGAAGACAAATCGAACTCATTATGTGATTATTCTAATTTGTCTTTATTCTTCTCTCGGAGAGCATTGGGGTTTGAGAAACTAGGGTTTCTGCAGATCATCAGATTTTGAAGAACGTTCCCTCTTCAGAATCAGGCATATTGAGACTGTGCAATACCAGTTGAAGATTGTTAGTTGAATAACTTCATTCAGAGGTTGTTACAGAGTTTCACAGTGGGGTTTCATTCAGGGTTGGATCGATTCTCTTTCCAGAAGGCAAATCTTATATTGGCTGGGTTTTGTTTGGCATTTGGCACGAATATCAAGATAGTACGGAATTCCTCTTTGCTGGTACAGGCCGTACAAACACAACAGCAAGGCTGTACAATCTCCTCTCAGCCAGATGTCTTGTTTTGTGAGCTTCTGCTTATTGCATCTTGAGCGCCTAGGGTTTCTGGAGTTTTGTTGTTGATCTGAGGGCCTGTAGTTGGCTCTATCTTCTCAGCCGTACCTTTACTACTTCATTAATGGCAGCTGCAAGCAATCAGGTTCCCCTTAAATAAAATATTGTTTTTCCCCTTATATGTTCGATTTAATTTATTGTGAGTTCTGGAGATTAATCAATGTATGCGCATTCATCTGGAGAGTATTATTGATGCAAATTTATTGTCTATGAATTTATTATGAATTTTATAGTGTTTTAGAGCAAAATCGCAATTTCTCTTTTATGGCAAAAACCTACAAAAAAATAAAAAATACAGAAACAAAACAAAACTTCAGTTTACTGGCTAGTGATCGGGTTGAGAGACACCTGGTCTCTTACAGTGGTATCAAAGCATAGTTTTCCTGCCATCTTGTGCTTTTTCAGTGTCTTTTTCAGAAAAGAGTGTGCTTTTTCAATGCTTTTTCATGAGTAGAGACATCATTCACTATATTAAGGGTATAGGAACAGGCAAAGTTGAGGATTGGACGGGTCCACCTATTCCTGAAGGTGAGACAGTATCAGGGGTTCTGGGTATTCACAGATCCAGTTCCAATAGCAGTGAGAACAGTGTCACAACACTAATGGCAGACCGTGAGATTCCTGCAGAGACACATGGGGACTCAGGGAAAGCGCATGCAGAAGGTGATATTACTGAGGAGGAGTTTAGGTGTAGGCACGATAATATGATGGACATGATGTCCTAGTTGATGGGCACTATTAGACAATATACTCCATCCCAGCCGCACTATATTCAGATAGGGCAGACGAGCAGGACTGCAGGCGTGGATCAGCCTTTGGCATCAGCACCGTGATAGTCATCACCTATCTACCATGAGCGTAGGCCTGGACAACCTACATTCATATCTAGAGAGACCCCACCTTCGACTCTGAAGGCAGAGCAACAGGGTCATCATCAGGAGTTTCAGCCACATAATGGCATGTCAGTAGTAGATGTGACTAGATTCCATGGTGAATATTTGTCTTTAGCACCTGAGATCAGGCAGGCTTTCACTTTTCATGAGTTTATGGATGTGCATAAACCTAGAGGGGGAGGTAGATTTGACCGCAGAGCTCCTCAATATCATCAGCCACAGCCACAGGTGAACAGAGATTTACAGTATGCAGTCAGCAAGATTACCTTGCCTTACTTTGATGGTTCCGATAAGAGTTTAGCAAGGTCTTGGGTACAGAAGTTAGACAACTACCTATCATTGAGACCCATGCAGGAGGACGAGGCCATTAAGTTTGCCACACTGCATCTTGACGGATTGGCGCATGATTGGTGGCATCACGGCATGTACACACTTGGCCATCATGCAGTCACTACTTACCAGGAGTTCACCAGCAGGCTCATAGAGCATTTCGACAAGAAGGATCTAGAACTCTACTTTAGGGAGCTAGCTCAGCTTAGACAGACAGGTAGTTTGGATGCTTATGTCGGTGAGTTTCAGAGGGTTGCAGTCATGGTGATGGGTATTTCAGAGAGGAGACTTGTTATTCTCTTCGTCGAGGGTTTGATGGAGCCTATGAGAGGTTGGGTCAAGGCATTTGATCCTCCTACCCTTCAGGAGGCCATGAGGAAGGCACGCAGTATGGAACTTGCAACACCTCGCAACAAGTTCACTTCAGGCCCGACACCCTATACGAGACCTAATAGGTCTTTTGATAGGAATAGGCCCTTTGACAGGAAGAGGGATCCATCCGATCCTAAGAGACAAAATGCACCACCCTTTGACAGAGAAACACTAAACGATTTACAGAAGAAAAAATTATGTTTCTGGTGCAAGGCACCCTATGACGATAAACATGTATGCCCTCTTCATCCCAAGGTGAAAAATAACCAGATGGAGTGGTTTTATGAGGGAGAAGAGCATTCTGATCTGTCAGACCAGCAAGCTGATTCTGAGCATTCAGATGATGAAAGGTCTAAAAATGACGGTGAAAACGAAGGAGGAAGGAGGCTACAGGAGGCACATTTGACTAGTCTGTAGAGAGATGGATCTTTAGGACTTCGTGGGATCCTAGCAGGTCAGAAAGTGATCACTCTACTTGACACTGGTGCTACGCATAATTTCATAGATGCACGGTTGGTAGAGAAACGTAGTATACAGACATAAGAGTTTGAGGGTATTCGAGTCAAGGTGGCTGACGGGTACACCCTCAAATGTGACAGAAAGATAACAGATCTTCCGATGCGACTGAACAACTATGAGTTCAAGACTGAATTCTATGTTGTTAATATGGGAGATACTGATGTGGTGTTAGGGATGGCTTGGCTTCACGATTTGGGTGAGTTCACACTCAATCTACGGGACATGGAGATGAAATTCAAGGTAAATGGGAAACCTCATGTCATCAAGGCCATCAAAGATAGTAATCTGAGGATGGTATCGTACAGGCGGATGGAGAGACTCATTCGTCATGATATGGTTGATTGGGCTGCGGAATGTATGTTATTGCCAGCACAGCAGGAGCAGCAGAAGGGTGAGTACCATCTAGACATCCAGATACTGAGGACTAAACACTCTAAAGTGTTTAGCGACATTCCACCTAGAAGACCTCCAAACAGAGGCATTGAGCATATCATCGAATTGGAGGAGGGCACAAAGCCCATTATGATTACACCCTACAGGCATCCGAAATGACTCAAGGATGAGATAGAGAAGACCATCAATGAGTTATTAGCTATGGGGCATATTAGACCTAGCAAGTCACCTTTTGCTTCATGAGTTGTATTGGTGAAAAAGAAGGATGGATCACTTCGGATGTGTATAGATTACCGCCAGCTCAATAAGAAGACAATTAAGAACAGGTACCCGATACCCCGCATCGATGAGTTGATTGATGAGTTGCACGGTGCTATCTTTTTTACGAAGATTGACTTGAGATCTGGGTACCATTAGATTCAGATGAGGGAGCAGGACATAGAGAAAACCGCTTTCAGATGCCATTGCGGTCACTTCGAGTTCTTGGTTATGCCTTTAAGTTTAACCAATGCACTTGCTACCTTCCAGTCCACCATGAACAGGGTCTTCAGTTCTCAACTGCGGAGATTCGTGTTGGTCTTCTTCGATGACATCCTGGTGTACAGTAGGTCATGGGAGGAGCATTTAGCTCATTTGGATACAGTTTTGGGTATCTTGGCGGAGGAGTCTTTTTATGCCAAGGAGTCCAAATGTGAGCTAGGCATGGCTGAGTTGTTGTATCCGGGGCACATCATCAGTGCCAAGGGAGTTAGTATGGACCCTGAGAAGGTCTGAGCTATAGTTGAGTGGCCAGTACCAGAGAACCTTACGCAGCTCAGAGGATTCATTGGGTTGTGTGCTTTTTACAGGAGATTTGTTAGTGGGTTCTCATGTCACCCCGCACCCCTTACTGATTTGACAAAGAAAGGGGCTTTTGCTTGGTCACCACAGGCTCAGGAGTGCTTTGACAGTTTAAGGTGATCATGACTTCGTCCAGTGCTAGCATTACCTGACTTTACGAAGTCATTTGATTTGTTTTGCGATGCTTCAGGAGAGGGCATTGGTGCTGTCTTGATGCAGGAGAGACACCCTATTGCTTTTGAGAGTAGAAAGCTTAGGGGTCCTGAGAGGTTTTATAGCATTTATGACAAGGAAATGTTAGCCATTATGCATGCTTTGGCTAAGTTCAGGCAATACTTGGTAGGCAGCAAGTTCAGTGTGCGTACAAACCACAATAGCCTGAAACACTTCCTTGGACAGCAAGACCTAAATGAGAGACAGCAAAAATGGGTCAGCAAACTGCAGTCATATGATTTTGATATCACCTTCATTAAGGGAAGCAGAATGTTGTAGCTAACGCCTTGTCCCGCAGACCGGTTGAATGCTATGGCACAGATTCGAGGATTGAGGCATCGATCGTTATGAGTATGCTAAGAACCTATGGGCTTCTAGCATTGTTGATGGGACAGAGCAGATAGTAGGTACACCGTTGTGGATGACTTGATCATTTACAAGGGGTGGATTTTTCTGGTTCCTGGTTCCGAGTTGAGGGATACCAGAGCCTTTCATGATCTTCCTATGGCGGGCCATCCCCGCTACTTCAAAACATACGTTGGTTCGAACGTTTACTTGGAAAGGGCTAAAGACCGATGTTCTTGAGAGAGTGTTCACTACAGTAATGCGAATCACATATCCCCCGATATTTCGCTCAGACACCCTGTAAGTGTGGAGTGTTTTCATGGACTTATCACGGGTTGCCGCCCAAGGTAAAGATTGCATTTACGAGTTGTTGATCGGCTGACCAAATATGCGCACTTTTCCGATCACTACTACATTCACAGCATCGCAGACTGCAAAGCTTTTCTTCAGAGAGGTATTCAGGTTACATGGTTTGCCTCGGACTATAGTCAGCGATAGAGATAGTCGGTTCATGAGCAACTTTTGGCAGGAGTTGTTCAGACTTTGTGGGACCGAACTGACACCGAGTACCAGCTACCATCCACAGACAGATGGACAGACGGAGATTGTCAATAAGTGGGTGGAAGGTTATCTGCGCAATTACATAGCTGGACAACAGAGAGCTTGGGTGAGGTGGATATACCTCTGCGAGTATTGTTATAACTCACTCACCATATGACGATACAGATGCATGACTTCATGGCATTGTATGGGTATGAGGACAACCTTCGATTTGATATTGAGTGATAGTAGAGTGCCGAGTGCAGGGGATATGATGCAGAGTTAGCAGGACATTTTGAGGTCTCTCAGAGACAATATCCAGCGGGCACAGAATCAGCAGAAGCAGTATGCTGATCAGAAGAGGGTTGAGCGTTCCTTTGATGTGGGTGATATGGTGTACCTTATGTTGCAGCTGATCGCCACTCTACTCTGCGGAAGAGTGGTGCGGAGAAGCTGAAGCCTCGTTACTATGGTCCATTTCGTGTTGTCAGACGAGTGGGCGAGGTTGCTTATGAGTTGGACTTACCAGCAGATATCAGGGTTCACAATGTGTTTCACGTTTTTCGCCTGAAGAAGGAATTGGGTCAGCATGTGATACCCTCTCCAGTTCTGCCACCCCTTGATGATGAGGGGAAACTGATATTAGTACCTGAGGCCATCCTCGAGGTGAGAGAGAGACATCTTCAGAGGCAGGTGATCAGGGAATATTTGATCAAGTGGAGAGATTTGCCAGTTGAGGATGCTACATGGGAGTTCGAGAGGATTTTACAGCATCCGGAGTTGAGATTGCTTGAGGACAAGCAATTTCAGGGAGGGCGGACTGTAATGTCCCCTTCCTAGTCAGTACAGCTGGTTTAGAGGTTAGCCTATCATTCTGATCCTCGTAGGCTGACAGATGTGTGTAGAGGATCACTTGAGGCAGTTATCCGGTGTTCGGGAACATTACTCCTTCGGTTGATTCAGGTTTGGGCCCTACCAGACGTTTCCAGAGTGATTTACAGATACTTACTATTTATAGTAAGTCAGGCAGGCAGGAGTTGCTATTTTTAGCAGGGCACCTGGTTCAGTTGGTCAGCTTAGTTTCGACCCAGTTTGACGATTTGATGAACAAACAGTGTTTACTTGGGCATTTAATATTTATTAAAAGTTTATTAATTTGACTTTATAATATAAAGTCACTTTAATGAAATATTAAAATTATTAATTGGCGAATTATAAAGTATTTAATACTTTATAAAAGAGGGGTTAAAATAATAATTAAATGAGCATTTAATTATTAATCAAAAGGGGACGCCATTTATTAAATATTTGTCCTAAGTCAAAAGGGGCGAAATTAATCATTTATTTAAATGATTATTAAAAGATGCCTTGGGTCGAATTCATGAAAGGAGGTATATATACTGCCAAGACAAATCGAACTCATTATGTGATTATTCTAATTTGTCTTTATTCTTCTCTCGGAGAGCATTGGGGTTTGAGAAACTAGGGTTTCTGCAGATCATCAGATTTTGAAGAACGTTCCCTCTTCAGAATCAGGCATATTGAGACTGTGCAATACCAGTTGAAGATTGTTAGTTGAATAACTTCATTCAGAGGTTGTTACAGAGTTTCACAGTGGGGTTTCATTCAGGGTTGGATCGATTCTCTTTCCAGAAGGCGAATCTTATATTGGCTGGGTTTTGTTTGGCATTTGGCACGAATATCAAGATAGTACGAAATTCCTCTTTGCTGGTACAGGTCATACAAACATAGCAGCAAGGCCATACAATCTCCTCTCAGCCAGACGCCTTGTTTTGTGAGCTTCTGCTCATTGCATCTTGAGTGCCTAGGGTTTCTAGAGTTTTGTTGTTGATCTGAGGGCCTGTAGTTGGCTCTATCTTCTCAGCCGTACCTTTACTACTTCATTGATGGCGGCTGCAAGCAATCAGGTTCCCCTTAAATAAAATATTGTTTTTCCTCTTATATGTTCGATTTAATTTATTGTATGAGTTCTGGAGATTAATCAATGTATGCGCATTCATCTGGAGAGTATTATTGATGCAAATTTATTGTCTATGAATTTATTATGAATTTTATAGTGTTTTAGAGCAAAATCGCAATTTCTCTTTTATGGAAAAAACCTACAAAAAAATAAAAAATACAGAAACAAAACAAAACTTCAGTTTACTGGCTAGTGATCGGGTTGAGAGACACCTGGTCTCTTACACTCCTCAGTTGATTCATCATTCAGTGCCGAGGATCTGTCAGACAACAAAAAATGCAGATCGAATAGTGGCATTTTGCATAAAAATGAAGAAAATCAAATAAAAAGTGATAATCATCAATTTTTGACAAGGCATGGAATCCTAGGCACCCTTGTCAAGGAAAGGCGCCTAGCTTTTGATGCCTTAGTTTATTTTTTGCCGTGTCCAAAAATTCATGAAACTCCTCTGATAGCCCGGTTCCGATTCTCAGAAAATCAGTCAGATGCAGTGTCGGGGGTTGGCAAAGGGTATAATTCATCTCAGTTATGATCAGGCTTGCCTAATTAACTATCTTTTAGTCTTTGTTATTCACCGATTGGTAGGAAACAACGCTCAAATTGGGGTGACTGGCTTCTGGCAGAAACATGCGAAACGAAAAATGTGAAAATTTTGAAAATCATCAAAATTTGGCTAAGACATAGGATGCTAGGTGCCCTTGTCAACCAGGGATGCCTGGGTTTTGTTGTCTTAGAAATTTTTCGACCCTGGCATGCCTTCTTTCCAGTTCAGCCTTCGTCGACAGTTTCGAGAGCTCACAATCATGATCGGATGATGTCAGACGCAAGTATGGAGACTATAGATCACTTCAACAGTGATTAAACATGAGATTGCCATGGTCAAACAGATTTTATCAATTGGTAGTGTCAGATTGTTGGCTCGTTGAAGTCAGAGGTGGGCCTTGCCAGAAGCAGAAACAAGCAAAAGTTAAAAAATGAAGAAAATTTTTGACTCTGGGATTTCTAGGCACCCCTGTTCAGTCAAGGCGCCTAACATTTGGTGCCTTGGTCATTTTTTGTCTTGGGTTGTTCGTTGATCAAATATGCATCCTTACACGTGTGCTTTTTTAACCTACAAAGGAGGAATTCACTGTTGCACATGCAAATGGACTTTGATTTTTGCATACGAAGTTTCTATCTTCATGGATAGACTTCAAAATTTTAGGGCTTTGCAGAGAAAGCACTTTTTCATCTTTAAACTCTATTTAAGAAGACTTTTGGCATTCATTCTTCATATTTTGTAGATTGGCATCCAGAGGAGCAAAGAGAGAATTTTCTTCTCATAAAGATTTGGAAGCTCAAACGGAGTGCTTTTTCAGTGTTCTTCGCGGATTCAGAATTGGGATGCACAAAGGCATGCTTTTTATGGTTTAATCTTCAAGGGCATTGCATTTCAAAAATAGGTGGTCAGCTTTTTCAATTTTCATCGATCTGGGTCCATCTACTTTTTGCTCCTCTTGAAGATTGGGAAATTTTATATTTCCAAAAATCTGCTTTTTAGACGCTTTTTCGGGAAGCCCTTAGCTTTTTCAAAATTTGATGAACTAGGCCTCTTTAGAACATGATTATCTACAAAACCCAGACCTCAACTTTTTTTCAAGGAATCCGCTTTTTGGAGAAAAATTAGCAACCTATTTTTAGCAATTCGCGCAAAACTTTTTTGAACATAGGCATGTTCATAGTCAAAATTCAAGTTTTTAAACATGTAGTGTTCTCCAATAGAAATTAGGGCCAAATCAGTGTTGCTCCATGATTACCTGAGAACATTCGAAACTAACTTGCATCATGCGATTCTAGTGCTTGATTTGCGTGCTTTGGAAGATGCAGGAAACATTGCAGTCGGGAATCTTAGTTATTCTGGGTTGCTTACAGCAGCTTCAATCCCCATCTCAATGCAAAGCCTGGAATTCGTAATTGCTTGTGTTAAGCATTACAATCCAACTTTACGAGAAATCCAATCAACAAATGGGCATACTATTTGCAGCCTCAGGCCGGACGATGTTGAGAGATGTTCCTCAATACCAGCATGGATAGGAAACTTCGTCATTTCGATTAAAGAATGTGAAAAGGTGTGGTATGCAGAAAAGGAGAAAGAGTTGAACAAAAGTGGCTGAAAGAGAAGCAAAATACTTTGCTGAAAAATGTTGGGCGTGTTGTGAAATATTCCGAGCCAATTTTTTTCAAATTTTCAATTGCAACAAGCAGAGCAATCCACAGTCGTTAGGGTTAGCTCTAAACCAGAACGATACTGAAACAACTCTAACCAGTATGTACACCAGGATCCCGATGTGGGCAAGGTGTGAGCATTGGTCAGAGGATCTAAATCAAACTGCTTATGCTGTAACTCTAACCAAGAATGGCGCCGATGATGGCGAGCATATGGTCAGAGGATCTTCTACTCTAATTGCGGAAAAGGAACTCAACACCAAGTATGTGCTACCCAATCCAGGATGGAGTGAGGGGCGACCATATGGCGGAGTGATTACAAAAAGCAATGCTTGAAAGAAATGCTGAAAGCTGAAACACTCAATACCCAGAATGTGCTTGCTGACCCAGAGTGGGAAAGTAGCTACCATAGGGCGGAGATTTATCTATTACAGAATAACTTCAGAATGAAAGAAGGTATTACAAATCAGACGTGAACAATATTGAGAGTGACTGCCAGTACTACTGTCAGTTTACAGATCAAAGGTCATTTGCCTGCCAATAACTTAAGAATCTGAAAGCTTATCATTACATCATAAGAATTCTTCGTAGCTTGAAAGGAAAAGCCAAAACAATACAACTCCCAATGATCAACTTCTAATTCTGTCTTTTGTTTCAAATCTGCGCTTTAATGAATAACCAGCAGCTTATGGAATCATTGAAATGTTCACAACTCTCACATAACTCATTGGATTAACATGAAACAAAATGCAATGCATCCTAAGAATAATGGCGCTTGTGCTAAGACACTGAAATCTGAGCAAACAACCTTAGATTATTTATGCACAATTTTCTATGCAAGCAGCAATGGTACGGCCCTCAAGGAAGGGCGATCTGCTCTTATAAATTGATGGCTGCTCTAAAAAATCTGCAAATTAGAGAACTATGGCGCCTAGACCTAACAAAGAAAATGAGCTATTACCCAGAACACTGTTTTTGGTATTTTATGATTTATGATTAAAAACAACCTTCAGCCGTACAAAACAGCAACTCCAGAAAATTGCAGTAAGAGCAGAATTGATCTACAAAGCACTAACTCAAACTACAATGCAAAACTTACTACAAAAACACTCAAATAAGCAAACCTCTCCACTAGGTGCTGTCTCTCAAGCACAAAGTCGAGCCCAGATGAAATATTCGGAGCCAATTTTTTTTTTGTTTTTCAATTATCAGATTACAACATTACAAAGCAGAGCATCCGTTAAGGTTAGATGAGAAAACCAAAACGTGCAAGAAAGCAACTCTAACCAGAATGGCACCGATGATGGTGAGCATTGGTCAGAGGATCCTCTACTCTAAAAACAGAAAGGAACTCGACGTCAAGTATGTGCTACCCAATCCAATGCGGAGTGAGGGGCAACCATATGACGGAGTGATTACAGAACCTATTGCTTGAAAGAAAATGCTGAAAGCTGAAAACTCTCGACACCCAGAATGTGCTTTCTAACCCAGAATGGGATAGTAGCGACCATAGGGCGGAGCTATCACTATTACAACGACTTTGAAAGAAAATGAGAACACAACCAGATTTGAGCAATAATAAAAGGGACTGCCAGTACTACTGACAGATTACAAGAATAAGAGGTCTACGCCTGCCAACATCATTGAGACATCAATGGATCAATATTACATCATAGAGAATTACTTTTATCTTAGAAATGAGTACCACAATCGAGATGTTTCAAGGATCAAGATGCTGTTTCTGTTTCCTGTTACAAATCTGCTTATTAAAAGGATTAACAGCAGTCCATGGTCCTAATCAAATGCTCACAACTTTCCAGAAACTTGCTCAATTGACAAGATTACTGTTGCACAACAATCCTAACAAGATGGCGCTCAAACTAACCACTTAAACAGACTCAAAATGTCTTTAATGAATAATGCACGATTTTCAATGCAAGTACATGGTACGGCCCAGCTGAGAAAATCGACCTCTCTTTAAAAATTGATGCATTCACTAAAAAATCCACAAGTTTGGACAATGAGGCGCCTGGGTCTAACAAAGAGATATGAATGATACCCAGAACGATAATTTTTGTCTTTTACAAGCTATGAGTAAAACATGCAATCTGCTGTATGAAATGAAGCTAAAGCTGCAACTCTAAAAATGCCCAAAAACAGATTTTACAATGCAAAACTGAACACAAATGAATAAACTAAGATGCACTCACAAGTAGACTGAAATTCACCACTAGATGTGTCTTTCAAACACGAAGTGATGCCCAATGCTAGGAGGCCTTCATTCCTCGAAGCAATCCCAGAGCCAATCCGGCAGCATAACAGTATAATTTCCAAAGATGATCAAATGATGCACAAGACTTCCTTTTTATAAGTTTCGTTTGACTTCACAAAACCCTAAAATCCAACTCAAAGTTCAAACCCTAATCTCTTCCTTCAATATGGCGTCCTTTTCACCTTTAGCTCAATAATCATATTTAATTAAAACATCACCTTGATAAGTGCATCCAATTTAATTTGCTTGACTTAGGAGAACTCAACAAATATTAAATATAACCTTTATGAAGGCGCCACCCTTTGAGTCCACCTTTTAAAATAACCTTAAGTCATTCGACTAGGCCAAGGTGATAAATAACATTTTAATTATAATGTTATTTTAAGTGAAATGAGCTCGTCTTCCCAAAACTGCATTCTGAAGTCCAAAACTGAATACGCCACTTGAGTCAACTGAAGGGAAAAGTCAATTGCCTGATACCATCCTGAATACTGCCAAAAATAGAATTTACTAAAAATAGTAATTTCCACAAAGTGCTCTGAAAGCCGAGATGAACATACCATTGCGAAGCCCTCTGGAAACCCAGAAGGAATCCGCCACTGAATCCACCATCTCTGAGCGAAGACCTCCTCAAAAATAGGAAACCCTAATTTACCTTCCGACTAGCCTTCGGGTTTCCAGAAAAAAGGCCAACGGTCACATGAACGATCAGGTTTGAGAAGGGGACATTACAGTCCGCCCTCCCCAAGATTGCTTGTCCTCAAGCAATCGCAAACTAGGATGCTGCAAAATCTCATCACTTTCCCAAGTGGCATCCTCCATAGGCAGGTTCTTCCATTTACCAAACATTCTCTGATAGTTCTATTCCTCAAGGAACGTTCTCTGACATCAAGTATCTCCTCGGGAACTAGAACCAACTGTCCTTCTTCATCCAACGGTGGCAACTGTGAAGAAGCAACCACATTGTGTCCAAGTGCCTTCTTAAGGCGAGACACGTGGAAGACGTTATGTACTCTGCTATCTGATGGTAGCTCTAATTCATAAGCTACTGCCCCAACTTTTCTGATGACCCTAAATGGCCCATAGAAGCGAGGTTTGAGCTTCTCAGCTCCACTCTTCTTGAGAGTAGACTGTCTATAAGGTTGTAAACGGAGATAGACCATATCCCCGACCTCAAAAGAACGCTCTACACTGCCTCTGATCAGCATACAACTTCTGCTGATTCTGTGCAATCTGCAAATTATCCTTCAAGGATCTCATTATGTCCTGACTATGCTGCAACAAATCCTTGGCTAATGGTGCTTTGCTGTCACCAAACACCAAATCTGCAAAACTGGGTGCTTCATACCCATAGAGTGCCAAGAAAGGAGACATTTTGATTGACATATGGAAGGTAGAGTTGTAGCAGTACTCGCCTATATGCAGCCACTTAACCCAAGCTTTCTGCTGTTCGGACACATAATTTCTCAAGTAGCCTTCCAACCACTTGTTCACCACTTCTTTGCCTATCGTTTGAGGGTGATAACTCGTGCTTGGAGTGAGCACAGTACCACTCATTCTGAAAACTTCCTGCCAAAAGTACTTAGGAACTTGCTGTCCCTATCACTTACAATATTCTTTGGCAACCCATGAAGCCTAAACACTTCTCGAAAAAACAAATCTGCAACTTGGCTGCAGAAAAGTGCTGGTAATGGCAAAGAAATGAGCAAACTTGGTTAATCTGTCAACTACCACGTAAATGCAATCCTTCCCTTGGGCCTTGGGCAACCCAGTGATGAAATCCATTGAAATGCTTTCCCATTTTTGATTGGGAATTGGAAGTGGTTGCAGCAAACCGGCTGGCAATGTATGCTCATTTTTATTTGCTTGACAAACAGGACATTCCTGAATGTAGCGTTGAACCTCTCTCTTCAAGCCTTTCCAAGAAAACCTTTCTCGGATCTGCCTATAGGTCTTGAAAAAACCTTGGTGACCAGCAACTGGAATGTCTTGAAAATTCAAAAGAATCCTCTTCTTGAGCTTAGAATCAGCCACGAGAAAGATTCTTCCCTTATACTGGATCAATCCCTCAACCACCTTGTACCTTTCATCATGGAAAGTACCTTCCAGAATGTTGGTTGCAAATTGATTTTTGGCATAATCAGCAAGCAATATGTCTCTCCAATCTGTGGTAAGCTCACACAATGAGCTAAGATGAGGCCTTCTGGAGAGAGTATCGGCCACGACATTATTTTTCCCTTTGACATATTCAATGTCAAACTCGTAAGCTTGAAGCTTACTCACCCATTTCTGTTGCCTCTCATTTAGATCCTTCTGGTGCATAAAATGCTTGAGGCTATTGTGGTCAGTCTTAACCACGAATTTGTTCCCCACCAAGTACTGCCTGAACTTGGCTAATGCGTGCATAATAGCAAGCATTTCTTTGTCATAAATCGAATATGTCCTTTCAACACCTCGTAATTTCCTGCTCTCAAACATGATAGGGTGTTTGTCTTGCATCAGGACAGCCCCCACTCCTTCACCCGATGCATCACATTGCAGCTCGAATGGCTTGGAGAAATCAGGAATGGCCAAAACTGGGCACGAGCTCATGATCTTCTTAAATTTATCAAAAACAACTTGAGCCTTTTCTGACCAAACAAAAGCTCCCTTCTTGGTGAGATCAGTAAGGGGAGCCGCATTCTGTGAATACCCCTTAACGAACCTCCGATAGAAACCACAAAGGCCCAAAAAACCTTTCAACTGAGTCAAATTTTCAGGTGGTGGCCAATCAACCACTGCTTTGATCTTCTCCGGATCCACCTTTACTCCCTCAGCACTGATTATGTGGCCAAGGTACAATAACTCCACCATTCCAAATTCACATTTGGAAGCTTTTGCGAACAAACTCTCAGATTCCATGATACTAAGCACTTCCTCCAAGTGCTTGAGGTGATCTTCCCAAGTCTTGCTGTAGATCAGAATATCATCAAAAAATATCAGCACAAACCTCCGTAACTGTTTCTGAAAGACACGGTTCATGCAAGACTGAAAGGTAGCCGGAGCATTAGTCAACCCAAATGGCATGACTAAGAATTCAAAATGGCCATAGTGACATCTGAAGGCTGTTTTTTCCACATCTGATCCCCTCATTCGTATCTGATGGTAACCCGATCTCAGATCTATCTTCGAAAAGCTCATCTCATCCTGGGAATGGGGTATCTATTTTTGATGGTGCTTTGGTTCAAAGCACGATAGTCCACGCACATGCGCATGGTACCATCCTTCTTTTCACAAGAACCACTGCAGAAGCAAATGGGCTCTTGCTTGGGCGTATGAAACCCATCTCCAAAAGTTCCCGAATATTCTTCTCGATCTCATCCTTTTGCCTCTTCGGATACCGATATGGAGTTGTGATCACCGGTTTGGCTCCTTCTTTGAGCTCTATGATGTGTTCTGAACCCCGTTCAGGTGGTGGTCCAGGAGGCAAATCTGCGAAGACTTTGCTCTTCTTCGTGAGTAGTGACTGGATATCAGGAGGTTGGTCACTCTTAGTCTCAACAGGACTAGCAGGAAGTATCATGCATTCGGCAACCCACTCAGCTTGATCGTGACGGATCAGCTTTGCCATTCTTTTGAATGACACTACTCAAGGACCCCCATTGGACATGCCTCTCAAAACTATCTTCTTCCCATCTGATTGGAACTTCAACTCCATAGTCTGCAGATTCAAAGAGATCTCTCCAAGAGATCGCAGCCATTGAATGCCTAGAACGGCATCAGTATCCCCAATATGAACTACATAGAAGTCATCCTTGACTTCGTAGTTGCCCAACTGCATGGTCATGTTAGATATTTTCTTGGTGCAAGTAATATGAAAACCATCGGCAACCATGACCTTGAATCCTTCGAACTCCTCTGTTTGCAGCCCCTTCTTGGCTACCACAACTTCGTCAATGAAGTTATGAGTTGCTCCAGTATCGATCAAAGCAACGATTCGCTGCCCTTTGACCATCCCACGAACCTTGAATGATTCGTTTCTTTGAAAACTGGAAAGTTGAGCTAAAACTCCGCCACTTCCCTTCTCATCTCCTGACTCTTCTGGAGCTCTATCTTCTTCATTTCCTTCAAAATCAGATTGCTGGTCGGAAAAATCAGAACTACTTTCCCCAGCAGAATAGTACTCAATCTGATTGAACTTGACCCCTTTAGGGCAAACATGGTCTTGGGACCATTTTTCCTGACACCGAAAACACAACCCTTTTCTTCTGAGTTCATTCAGGGTTTCTTGATCCAACCTGGTGACATGGGGATTGCGATTCTTGAACTCCTTGTTCTGAGGTCTCAAATTATTTTTATACTGAGGCCTTTTTCCTTTATCCCTTTTCTGAAAAGGGGAGTTTGACTGAAATTTCGCCTTAGGAGCAGCCCACTCCATGTTTCTTGCCTTTTTCATGGCCTCTTGCAGTGTTGGAGGATCAAAGGCTTTAATCCAGCCTTTTAGGGGTTCTGTCAACCCTTCACTAAAAAGAATCACCAATCTCCTTTCTGTGATTCCAGTCACCATGACTGAGAGTCTCTGAAACTCCGCGATGTAAGCTTCAACTGTACCATACTGTCTCAATTGAGCAAGCTCTCTGAAATGGATCTCAGGATCTTTTTTCTCAAACCTTTCGATGAGCCTAGTGGTGAACTCATCATATGTTGTGATAGACCGATGGCCTAGAGTGACGAGGCCATGATACCACCACTCGTGCGCCATCCCATCAAGGTGTAGCGTAGCGAACTTAATCGCTTCATCTTCCGCCATTGGTCTGAGAGCTAGATAATTATCCAGCTTTTGAATCCAAGCTCGGGCTGAACTTGTATCACTCCCATCAAAATGAGGAAGTATAACTTTGTTGACAGCTTGGTACAAGTCTCCTTGATTTGATGGTCTTCTTTGATCAAAGTTCCTTCCTTGCCCTTTGTTCTTCCTCTTATGATCCATGAAATCATTGAAGGACATGTCCATCCTGATGTCGACAGGTAGAGAGTCATACTCAGTACGGCCAACCCTCAACTGCTCCACCCATGAAGCATTCTCTTCAGGTTCTGGCTGATTGACTACAGGAACTAAAAAAGTGGGCTTGAATGGTCTGGAAGAGATGTAAGTGTTGTTTGACACTGTCCGGGCTGCATGCTCATCATGCTGGTTGGAAGCACTATGCTCCCCTCTGTGGCCTGAGTTGTTCTGTGGAACATTATTCTGTCCCATTCTCCCCATCATGAAAGATACCATGTCCATCAAGGCATCCATCTTTTTTCCAAAATCCTTCCCGGGACTCGTAGATCTCTCTCCTCCTTTTCCACTGTCATCTCTGTTGCCAGAACTCCTTTCACCGCCACCAAGAATCCTTTCATTATCCCCCATTGCTGTTTCTTGTGAAGGCTCCCAATTTGCCCTCAAAATCCCTGAAGCAGTTTGACCTTCTGGGGCTTGATGCAACTGTGTCTGAACTGTGCCTCTCTTGTATACTCTTGCCAAATACCTCTGCTCTCTGTCACTCATAGAAATCTGATTTCACAGGATGGCAGGATGCGTGGCTCTGATACCACTGAAATATTCCGAGCCAATTTTTTTTTTGTTTTTCAATTATCAGATTACAACATTACAAAGCAGAGCATCCGTTAAGGTTATATGAGAAAACCAAAACGTGCAAGAAAACAACTCTAACCAGAATGGCACCGATGATGGTGAGCATTGGTCAGAGGATCCTCTACTCTAAAAACAAAAAGGAACTCGACGTCAAGTATGTGCTACCCAATCCAATGCGGAGTGAGGGGCAACCATATGACGGAGTGATTACAGAACCTATTGCTTGAAAGAAAATGCTGAAAGCTGAAAACTCTCGACACCCAGAATGTGCTTTCTAACCCAGAATGGGATAGTAGCGACCATAGGGCGGAGCTATCACTATTACAATGACTTTGAAAGAAAATGAGAACACAACCAGATTTGAGCAATAATAAAAGGGACTGCCAGTACTACTGACAGATTACACGAATAAGAGGTCTACGCCTGCCAACATCATTGAGACATCAATGGATCAATATTACATCATAGAGAATTACTTTTATCTTAGAAATGAGTACCACAATCGAGATGTTTCAAGGATCAAGATGCTGTTTCTGTTTCCTGTTACAAATCTGCTTATTAAAAGGATTAACAGCAGTCCATGGTCCTAATCAAATGCTCACAACTTTCCAGAAACTTGCTCAATTGACAAGATTACTGTTGCACAACAATCCTAACAAGATGGCGCTCAAACTAACCACTTAAACAGACTCAAAATGTCTTTAATGAATAATGCACGATTTTCAATGCAAGTACATGGTACGGCCCAGCTGAGAAAATCGACCTCTCTTTAAAAATTGATGCATTCACTAAAAAATCCACAAGTTTGGACAATGAGGCGCCTAGGTCTAACAAAGAGATATGAATGATACCCAGAACGATATTTTTTGTCTTTTACAAGCTATGAGTAAAACATGCAATCTGCTGTATGAAATGAAGCTAAAGCTGCAACACTAAAAATGCCCAAAAACAGATTTTACAATGCAAAACTGAACACAAATGAATAAACTAAGATGCACTCACAAGTAGACTGAAATTCACCACTAGATGTTGTCTTTCAAACACGAAGTGATGCCCAATGCTAGGAGGCCTTCATTCCTCGAAGCAATCCCAGAGCCAATCCGGCAGCATAACAGTATAATTTCCAAAGATGATCAAATGATGCACAAGACTTCCTTTTTATAAGCTTCGTTTGACTTCACGAAACCCTAAAATCCAACTCAAAGTTCAAACCCTAATCTCTTCCTTCAATATGGCGTCCTTTTCACCTTTAGCTCAATAATCATATTTAATTAAAACATCACCTTGATAAGTGCGCCCAATTTAATTTGCTTGACTTAGGAGAACTCAACAAATATTAAATATAATCTTTATGAAGGCGCCACCCTTTGAGTCCACCTTTTAAAATAACCTTAAGTCATTCGACTAGGCCAAGGTGATAAATAACATTTTAATTATAATGTTATTTTAAGTGAAATGAGCTCGTCTTCCCAGAACTGCATTCTGAAGTCCAAAACTGAATACGCCACTTGAGTCAACTGAAGGGGAAAGTCAATTGTCTGATACCATCCTGAATACTGCCAAAAATAGAATTTACTAAAAATAGTAATTTCCACAAAGTGCTCTGAAAGCCGAGATGAACATACCATTGTGAAGCCCTCTGAAAACCCAGAAGGAATCTGCCACTGAATCCACCATCTCTGAGCAAAGACCTCCTCAAAAATAAGAAACCCTAATTTACCTTCCGACTAACCTTCGGGTTTCCAGAAAAAAGGCCAACGGTCACATGAACGATCAGGTTTGAGAAGGGGACATTATACCAGACTAGGAGGCATTCATTCCTCGAAGCAATCCCGCAACCATTTCGGCAGCATAACAATAGCATAGACCAAAAGATCCCAAATGAGAACCCAAGGCTTCCTTTTATAATCTTCCGTTGCCCTTTCTCGAAACCCTAATCTCCTTTTAAGATTCAAACCCTAATCCTTGAGCAAATGGCGTCCTTTTTTTCAAGCTGTAATTTTGACTTTTTAATTAATAAATTATAACCTTGGAAATGGCGTCCCACTTAAGGCTTTTAAATCATCTTTAATAAATTCAATATTAACTTAATGATGGCGCCACCCTTCAAGTCCACCTTTTAAAACAACATTAAGTTAATAGACTAGGCCAAGGTGATAAATAACATTAAAATATAATGTTATTAAATAGAAAGAGCTTATTTCTCCGAAACTGCATTCCGAAGCTAGAACTGAATAAGCCAATTGAGTCAACTGAAGAGGAAGGTCAACTGTGTCAAGACCAACTGGTTCACTGCCCGAAATAGAATTTACTAAATATAGTAAATTCCTGAAGATGATCAGAATGCCAAGAAAAATATACCATTGCGAAGCTCTCTGAAAACCCAGAAAGAATCCGCTATTGAAACAACCAACTCTGAGCCAGAACATCCTTCAAAATAGGAAACCCTAATTTTACCTTCCGACTAGCCTACGGGTCTCCGGAATAGGCCAACGGTCATTGGAAAGATCATGCTCGAGAAGGGGACATTACAATCCGCCTTTCCCAAAATTGCTTGTCCTCAAGCAATACCACATCTCCAGAAATTTTAAAACTAACCCATACGCAACAAATATGATCCCTGGTTCCCAAACCAAACGCAGGAAGGACCCACCATGCCGATCTGCTCCACTCTGATCACAACCGTGAAATCATCATGCCTATGCTGCACTAACCTTCCTTGTAACCCCAAAGTGTTACCATCCATGATACTCAAACCGAAAGATCTTAAAGGAGGGGGATCAAAATCATGCAACCTCTCATGTCCACAATGCCCCGAATTAACAGTATCAACCATACTACTGTCAATCACAATTCTAAGCAATAGGAAAGATAGTCTATTCAAGTCAAAATCGAACTCAGCATACCTCCACATGGTAACAGACGGAACCATGACTGCAAATGTGACATCTGCAAATCTTCTTGCAAAGAGGAAGGCAATCCTTTGCAAGAGCTCAACAAATTCAAACTCAGGACTCCACATGAATTCCCTATGCCTCAACTGAATTATCATGGCACAACTAAGAAGTCTGAAGAATTTTTTCACAATTCCAACCCCAAGAGTCTCAAAATATAGACTCAAAGCATGGGGTAGCTCATTGTCATGAACCAATAATGAAGATAAACCATCAAAGTTTGCATCACAAACCTCCAAAGTGGCTGAAAAACACGCTAAAGCCATCTCCATTAGAAAACTACCACTTCTTTGATCAGGAGTGAGGTACCAACTCTCCTGAATGAAAGTAACTCCATAAGTA
Source organism: Sequoia sempervirens (assembly GCA_007258455.2). Classification (NCBI taxonomy): domain Eukaryota; kingdom Viridiplantae; phylum Streptophyta; class Pinopsida; order Cupressales; family Cupressaceae; genus Sequoia; species Sequoia sempervirens. The sequence goes on from VDFB02351266.1 coordinate 49,357, forward strand.
AGGTGGCTGGTCTGCCTCCAACCAGCAAACTCATGTCTCAAAATCTGCCTTTGTTTGAGTTGAAAGTCACTTCCAAGAACTACCGATCGTTGATCTTTCCAACCCATATTCAAAATTTCTCTCCAATCCATTTGTTGATGAACAAATGGAACCATCAAGTAGCTGGAAATGAAGGGAACAACATCAACAAGTCTGGAAATTTGTTCCTCATCCCTCCAAGAGTCTTTTCCATAAGTAATAAACTCTGACAACCCAAGTTGAGAATCCCAAGCTGGATACCCAATCGAAAGTGATTTTCAACACTCTGAAAAGAGAATTCAACACAACCCCAAGTGCTGGTCAAAACCAAGTGCATACTCATAAAATAGGCATCCCCTCTGATGAACCTCTGAAACCAACCCATGAAAGCTTCAACAACACTAGAACACGAAACATAAGATGACTTCAAATCCAACTCCCAAAATTGATTAGCATCACTCAACCCAAGGAATGGATTGAGAAGAATGCAAACACCATGTTCTGGTTCTTCTTTGTTCCCTTCTTCATGAGTAACAAGACTAAAATCTTCGCTTTTTGCTGTTGTACTGAAGTTGCCAGCAGCTACCAAATCTTGCCTTGTTAACACCTTGGTGTTGAAGATGTTGAAATCTCCACGAATCAACACTTCCCATGTATAGACTTCATCCTCAAACCCACTTATGCATTCATTACTAATCAACAGATGTAGCACTTCCTCATGGAGTGATATCGAAACATCCAAGCACTGGGAACCAAACTCAGTTTCATTTTCCATTTCATCCTCTACTTCATAGAGAGGATTATCATAACTTTTCTCATCACCTTTTTGAAAAAGAGGATTGTCATAAACTTGAAAGTCATTCCTTTCATCTTGCTGCTCCAAATCTGCACATGCAACCTTTGATTTTCTTGTGAAACCTTCAAGATCAGACTCCTCTTGAAGACTATCAATCTCATCAATTACTTGCTTGATTTCTCCAGCTCTTCGTGCATCCTCTTGCTCCTTGAAAAGTTTGAAATCTGCAAACTGATCTTCAACCTTTCTTAGAGCCAACTGAGTTTCTTTCAACTTGTCCTTTGTTGCTTTAAGCTCCAAAGTGAGCTCATCAACCATACTCTCCCTTTCTTCGAAAACAATGAAGGCCTTCTTTGCAGATTCGACGGCATGATCTCTAACTTCAATCAAGCCTATGTACTCGGATTTCATGGTCTCCAAGGAATCTTTGATTAGTTGCAATTTAGGAAGAGCAACTTTATCCTTAACTCCACTTTGTCTTTCTTCAAACCGAGCCTTCCAATAGAGATCATCAACCAAATTGTGTGTGCAATCAAATAGGGATAGCGCTTGCACTTCTTTTTCAAAAGATGCCTTGCATTGATCTTTCCACTCATGCACATGCAAAGATGGTGAACTGCTGATAGGCTGCAACTGAAAATCAGAACTTTGTTTTTCATCTTTGCTACCCTCATAGCTGCTCCAAGACTCCTTTCCTTCACCACCTACTAGCTGAAATTGCTCAATATCACAAAGAGAATTAGACTCCACAAATTCTTCAATCCAATGCTTACAACCAGCTTCAAGCATTGATAAATTGGATTTGTGTTTAGGAACTCCATCAAACTTTCCATCGTCAAGAGTCATATGATCTTCAAGATCCACTTCCACTTCACTGTCTTCATGATCAAAGTTTATGGCAGCCCCCTCATAGCTTGCAAAGCAATCAGAATTTTGAACTTCATCAGGATCAAAGGGAAACTCATCCCACACAATTTCTTTGTCATCACTAAATGCCTTCACTCCTGGATCCCAAGTGCTAGAGGATTGATTGTTTTGATCAAAAGGAAAGTGCTCTTTGTGCTTCTCTTGGAGGGTTGACTCTTTGAATAGGTCACCACCCAACTCACTTAAACTGATATCTTCATACATACCTCCCTTCAATGGCTTGGTTTGAAGATCAAACCCAAAACCACCCTTGACACTGTCACTAAAATGAAGTAAAGAATCTTTAGTGCTAGCTGTTTGGGAAACCTTATCATCTATATCTTCAATGAACCCATCATCTATAGGTATTTTTCTGATCTCATCATGAATAGTCATATGTATGCCAAAAAGGTCTTCTTGATCACTTGTCATAACTTCATCTTGTGAAAACTCTTGAGGAGTTTGAACAGCAACAAGAGGAAAACTATCCATCACAAAATCTTCAACAAGAGGAGGTACAAACACATCGAAATCATTACCAACATCATCACTTTGGTAACGGTCATAAGCTGATTCAAATACACCAATAGTATTTCCTTCAACTTGCTCTTCTTCACTTGCTATCACATGCAAGTCAAGGGGCGTATTATGAGTCTCTACCCTTAACTCTTCACTTGCCAAGGTATCTTCATCAAGCTCACGTTCATTTTGATGTGATATGTGCACCTTGTTTGTGCCATCTTCAATGCTAGATGACTGATTTTTCTCTTCAACTTGCATATTTGTCGGCTGCAATTCACAAATAGGCACTTCATCTCCTTCCTTCTTTGATTCTTCAACCAAAGCTTGTTTTGTTTCCCTTTTTATCCTTTTCCTAATGTGGTCCACCATCTTCGAATTTTCGGGCTCCAGTGATGCCACACACTTCAAATGGGAATCAAATGAAACATTGTACCTATAATCATCTGGCATGTTTTGATATTGCTCACGGAGTTTGGCAGCCTCATCTTCGCATTGTCTTTTAAACTGTTTGGCATATTCAATGAAGTCCCTTACGACATCACTAACCTTTCCTTCCTCAGATGCCATAGTTGAATCTGACTTCTCACAACCCATAGACCTTAGAAAATGCAACATCTTTGAAACTTCTGAAAGCTAATACTGAACTCAGCTCTGACCTCTGATGTAGAATCTGTTTTCTCTGTCAAGTGAACTCTGATGGGCACAGGATGGCAGGATCTTGGCTCTGATACCACTGAAATATTCCGAGCCAATTTTTTCAAATTTTCAATTGCAACAAGCAGAGCAATCCACAGTCGTTAGGGTTAGCTCTAAACCAGAACGATACTGAAACAACTCTAACCAGTATGTACACCAGGATCCCGATGTGGGCAAGGTGTGAGCATTGGTCAGAGGATCTAAATCAAACTGCTTATGCTGTAACTCTAACCAAGAATGGCGCCGATGATGGCGAGCATATGGTCAGAGGATCTTCTACTCTAATTGTGGAAAAGGAACTCAACACCAAGTATGTGCTACCCAATCCAGGATGGAGTGAGGGGCGACCATATGGCGGAGTGATTACAAAAAGCAATGCTTGAAAGAAATGCTGAAAGCTGAAACACTCAACACCCAGAATGTGCTTGCTGACCCAGAGTGGGAAAGTAGCTACCATAGGGCGGAGATTTATCTATTACAGAATAACTTCAGAATGAAAGAAGGTATTACAAATCAGACGTGAACAATATTGAGAGTGACTGCCAGTACTACTGTCAGTTTACAGATCAAAGGTCATTTGCCTGCCAATAACTTAAGAATCTGAAAGCTTATCATTACATCATAAGAATTCTTCGTAGCTTGAAAGGAAAAGCCAAAACAATACAACTCCCAATGATCAACTTCTAATTTTGTCTTTTGTTACAAATCTGCGCTTTAATGAATAACCAGCAGCTTATGGAATCATTGAAATGTTCACAACTCTCACATAACTCATTGGATTAACATGAAACAAAATGCAATGCATCCTAAGAATAATGGCGCTTGTGCTAAGACACTGAAATCTGAGCAAACAACCTTAGATTATTTATGCACAATTTTCTATGCAAGCAGCAATGGTACGGCCCTCAAGGAAGGGCGATCTGCTCTTATAAATTGATGGCTGCTCTAAAAAATCTGCAAATTAGAGAACTATGGCGCCTAGACCTAACAAAGAAAATGAGCTATTACCCAGAACACTGTTTTTGGTATTTTATGATTTATGATTAAAAACAACCTTCAGCCGTACAAAACAGCAACTCCAGAAAATTGCAGTAAGAGCAGAATTGATCTACAAAGCACTAACTCAAACTACAATGCAAAACTTACTACAAAAACACTCAAATAAGCAAACCTCTCCACTAGGTGCTGTCTCTCAAGCACGAAGTCGAGCCCAGACTAGGAGGCATTCATTCCTCGAAGCAATCCCGCAACCATTTCGGCAGCATAACAATAGCATAGACCAAAAGATCCCAAATGAGAACCCAAGGCTTCCTTTTATAATCTTCCGTTGCCCTTTCTCGAAACTGTAATGTCCCCTTTTCGAGCCTGACTTTTTCAGTGACCGTTAGCCTTTCCTTGGGAACCCGGAGGCTAGTCGGAAGTTAAAATTAGGGTTTCCTAATTTTGAGGAGGTTATTGTTCGAAGATGTCAATTTTAATGGCGGATTCCTTCTGGGTTTTCAGAGGGCTTCGCAGTGGTATGATCATTCCGGCATTCTGGGTACTTTTTGGAATTTACTATTTTTAGTAAATTCTATTTTTGGCAGCTTGTCAGATGATGTTCAGCTCGGTTGACTTCCTGTTTCAGTGGTCAGATGTTTGGATCAGTTTTGGCTTCAGTGCGCCTCCGGAGGGATAAGTTAAGTTATTTCATTAAAGGCACATTTAAATATTATATTTTAATGTTGACCTTGGGCTTAGAAGTAATGACTTAAAGATGTTTTAAAAAGGGGCCATTGAGGGTGGCGCCCTCATTAAATGATTATTTTAATTATTGCCTAAGTCAAGCAAGCTTATATTGGGCGCACCTTTCAAGATTGACTTTTAATTAAAATATCATTTATTAATCTTTGAAGGAGAAAGTACGCCTTCTTGAGGAGATCAGGGAATTTGACCTAAAAGATGATTTTAGGGTTTCGTGAAGTCAAACGAAACTTATAAAAAGAGGGCTTGTGCATCAGTTTGGGTTATCTTGGAAAATACACCGTTATGCTGCCGGATTGAATCTGGATCACTTCGAGGGATGAAGACCTCCTAACCATTGGGCATCACTTCGTGTTTGAGAAACAACATCTAGTGGTGAATTTCAGTCTACGTGTGAGTGCATCTTTAGTTCATTCATTGTACGTTCAGATTATTGTAAACTTAGTTAGATTGGCATATTCATGTTTCAGCTTATTGCATTATTGTAGACAGCAGATTCGAAGTTTTAATCATATTTCAAAAAAAGACAAAAATATCATTCTGGGTATTGCATCATTAGAAAGGTTTGTCATAGGCGCCCTAGTTTCCCAGTTTGTAGAATTTTTAGTGAATGCATGAATTTTTAAGAGAAGGTCGAACTTCTCAGCAGGCCGTACCACTGTACTTGCCTTGGAAATTGTGCAAAATTCATTTAAGGCATTTGGCATTGGTTTCATGTTATTAGTTTGAGCGCTATAATGTTAGGATTGTTGTGCATCAGGAATATCATCATTTGAGCAAGTTATTAGGGTTTTGTGAGCAATTGAATAGATCTATAGACTGCTGTCATATCATTGTATTGAGCAGATTTGTAACAGAAAACAGAAAACAATATCTTGGTCTCCGAAGCTCGTGGGTTTCGCAATTCCTAACGTGATAAAGGTGCTCCTCTTGGTACAATGCTGATCCTTTAAATTCAAGTGATATTGGCAGGCAAATTCTTATGATTTTGTACAAACTGACAGTAGTACTGGCAGTCTTCTTTCTTATTCAAATCTGGTTGTAATTGTCAGTTCAATTAAGTTATTGTAATTGTTAGATCTCCGCCCTATGGTCGCTACTTTCCCGTCTTGGGTCAGCAAGCACATTCTGGGTGTAGAGTCGATTCAATATTCAGCATTTCCTTCAAGTTGCTTTCAGTATTAGTTGAGATAGTATAACTCCGCCCTATGGTAGCTACTTCCCATTCTGGGTGAGCAAGCACATTCTGGGTGTTGAGAAATTTCATTATTCAGCATTTCATTCCAAGCTTTGCTTTCTGTAATCACTCCGTCATATGGTCGCCCCTCACTCCACCTTGGATTGGGTAGCACATACTTGACGTTGAGTTCCCTTATGTATTTTGAATTTAATCTTCTGCACGTTTCGGTTTATCCATCTAACCTTAACGGGTGCACTTGCTTGAATGTTGTAATCTGTTATTTGAAAATCGAAAAAATTTGGCTCGGTATATTTCAGTGGTATCAGAGCCACGTATCCTGCCATCCTGTGAAATCAGCCTTCTATGAGTGACAGAGAACAGAGGTATTTGGCAAGAGTATACAAGAGAGGTACAGTTCAGACACAGTTGCATCAAGCCCCAGAAGGTCACACAGCTTCCGAGGTTTTGAGGGCTAATTGGGAGCCTTCACAAGAAACAGAAATGGGGGATAATGAAAGAAGTTCTGGCAACAGAGGTGACAATGGGAAGGGTATAGACAATTCAGCCAATTGGGTCAAGGACTCGATAAGAAGATGGATGCCATGATGGATATGTTTTCTCTCCTGTTGGGGAGATTGGGTCCCAATATTCCACAACACAACACAGGGCATACCGGGGAGCACAGTGCTTCCAACCCGCACAATGGTCATGTTGCCCAACCTGCAGTGAGCAACACTTACATTTCTGCTAGACCATTCAAACCCACGTTTTTGACACCAGCAATCCCACAGCCTGATCCTGAAGAAAATGTTTCATCCTTGGAGAGGGTGAGGATAGGCCGAACAGAGTATGACACCCTTCCTGATGAAGTAAAACTTGACATGTCCTTCAATGATTACATGGAGTATAGAAGGAAGGATAGAGGCCAAGGGAGAAATTATGATCAAAGAAGAACCCCAGCACAAGGAGATTGGAATCAAGCACTCAACAAGGTTACGCTTGCCCATTTTGATGGAAGCAATAATAATTCTGCTCGAGCCTAGTTACAAAAACTAGACAATTATTTGGCACTTAGGCCAATGGCTGAAGAAGAAGCAATTAGATTCGCTACGCTACACCTAGATGGGGTGGCGCATGAATGGTGGTACCATGGCCTAGTCACCTTAGGTCATGGGTCTATCACTAGATACGATGAATTCTCCAATAGATTCATTGAAAGGTTCGAGAAGAAGGACCCAGAAGTGCACTTTAGGGAATTGGCACAATTGAGACAATATGGCACCGTGGATGCCTACATAGCTGAGTTCCAAAGACTTTCAGTTATGGTCACTGGAATCACAGAGAGAAGATTAGTAATCCTATTCACTGAAGGATTGATGGAGCCAATCAAGGGTTGGATCAAAGCTTTTGATCCACCGTCCCTACAAGAAGCAATGAAAAAAGCTAGAAACATGGAGTGGGCTGCTCCCAAAGCAAAGTTCCATTCCAAACCAGCTTTTCACAAAGGAGATAGAGGGAAAAAGTTTCATCAGAAGCCTCACCATAAGGAGTTTAAACCACAGAAACCCCCTGGCTCAAGATTGGATCCAGAGACTATCAATGAACTCCGTAGGAAAGGGTTATGTTTCCGTTGTTGGGAAAAATGGTCCCAAGATCATGTGTGCCCAAAGGGTGCCAAAATTCATCAAATTGAGTTCTATACAGCTGATGAAAGCAATTCTGATTTTTCTGATCAGCAAGCTGATTTTGAGGACAGCGATGAAGAAAATACTCCAGAAGAGTCTGAAGGTGAAAAAGAAAGTGGTGGTACATTGGCTCAACTTTCGAGCTTCCAAAAGAATGAGTCCTTTAAAGTTCGGGGATGATCAAAGGGCAACGTATTGTTGCTTTAATTGACACTGGTGCAACACATAACTTCATAGACGAAGTTGTGGTGGCAAAGAAAGGATTGCAAACAGAAGACTTTGAAGGGTTCAGAGTTATGGTTGCGGATGGGTTTCACATCTCATGCACCAAGAGGATTCCGAACATGTCAATGCAATTGGGCAATTACGAAGTCAAGGATGACTTCTATGTGGTCAATATTGGAGATACGGATGCTGTCCTTGGCATTCAATGGCTGCGATCTCTTGGAGAGATCTCTTTAAATCTGCAAACTATGGAGTTGAAGTTTCAATCCGATGGAAAGAAGGTGGTGTTGAGAGGAATGTCAAATGGTGGCCCTCGGATTGTGTCGTTCAAGAGGATGGCGAAGTTGATGCGTCATGATCAAGTGGAGTGGGCTGCGGAGTGCATGATTCTTCCAGCTAGTCCAGCTGAAACGAAAATAGAGCATCCTCCAGATATTCAGTCTTTACTCACCAAAAAGAGTAAAGTGTTTGCTGATTTACCTCCTGGACCTCCTCCTGATCGAGGTTCAGAACACATCATAGAGCTCAAGGAAGGAGCTAAACCGGTGATCACAACTCCATATCGGTATCCGAAGAGGCAAAAGGATGAGATCGAGAAGAATATCCGAGAACTTTTGGAGATGGGTTTCATACGCCCAAGCAAGAGCCCCTTTGCATCTGCAGTGGTTCTTGTGAAAAAGAAGGATGGTACCATGCGCATGTGCGTGGACTATCGTGCTTTGAACCAAAGCACCATCAAGAATAGATACCCCATTCCCAGAATAGATGAGCTCATTGATGAGCTACATGGGGCTAAGTTCTTTTCGAAGATTGATCTGAGGTCGGGTTACCATCAGATACGAATGAGGGGGTCAGATGTGGAAAAAACAGCTTTCAGATGTCACTATGGCCATTTTGAATTCTTAGTCATGCCATTTGGGTTGACTAACGCTCCGGCAACCTTTCAGTCTTGCATGAACCGTGTCTTCCAGAATCAGTTACGAAGGTTTGTGCTGATATTTTTTGATGACATTCTGATCTACAGCAAGACGTGGGAGGATCACCTCAAGCACTTGGAGGAAGTGCTCAGTATCATGGAATCTGAGAGCTTGTTTGCTAAAGCCTCCAAATGTGAATTTGGAATGGTGGAGTTACTGTACCTTGGCCACATAATCAGTGCTGAGGGAGTAAAGGTGGATCCGGAGAAGATCAAAGCAGTGGTTGATTGGCCACCACCTGAAAGTTTGACGCAGTTGAAAGGTTTTTTGGGCCTTTGTGGTTTCTATCGGAGGTTTGTTAAGGGGTATTCTCAGAATGCGGCTCCCCTTACTGATCTCACCAAAAAGGGAGCCTTTGTTTGGTCAGAAAAGGCTCAAGTTGTTTTTGACAAATTTAAGAAGATCATGAGCTCGTGCCCAGTTTTGGCTATCCCTGATTTCTCCAAGCCATTCGAGCTGCAGTGTGATGCATCGGGTGAAGGAGTTGGTGCTGTCCTGATGCAAGACAAACACCCTATTGTGTTTGAAAGCCGAAAATTAAGGGGTGTGGAAAGGTCATATTCAATTTATGACAAAGAAATGCTTGCCATTATGCATGCATTAGCCAAGTTCCGACAGTACTTGGTGGGGAATAAGTTCGTGGTTAAAACAGACCACAATAGCCTCAAGCATTTTATGCACCAGAAGGATTTAAATGAGAGGCAACAGAAATGGGTGAGTAAGCTTCAAGCTTACGACTTTGACATTGAATATGTCAAAGGGAAAAATAATGTCGTGGCCGATGCTCTCTCCAGAAGGCCTCATCTTAGCTCATTGTGTGAGCTTACTGCAGATTGGAGAGACATGTTGCTTGCTGATTATGCAAAAAATCAGTTTGCAACCAGCATTCTGGAAGGTACTTTCCATGATGAAAAGTACCAGGTGGTTGAGGGATTGATTCAGTATAAGGGAAGAATCTTTCTGGTGGCTGATTCTAAGCTCAAGAAGAAGATTCTTCTGAATTTTCATGACATTCCAGTTGCTGGTCACCAAGGGTTTTTCAAGACCTATAGGCAGATCCGAGAAAGGTTTTCTTGGAAAGGTTTGAAGAGGGAGGTTCAACGTTACATTCAGGAATGTCCTGTTTGTCAAGCAAATAAAAATGAGCACACATTGCCAGCCGGTTTGCTGCAACCACTTCCAATTCCCAATCAAAAATGGGAAAGCATTTCAATGGATTTCATCACTGGGTTGCCCAAGGCTCAAGGGAAGGATTGCATTTACGTGGTAGTTGACAGATTAACCAAGTTTGCTCATTTCTTTGCCATTACCAGCACTTTTTCTGCAGCCCAAGTTGCAGATTTGTTTTTTCGAGAAGTGTTTAGGCTGCATGGGTTGCCAAAGAATATTGTAAGTGATAGGGACAGCAAGTTCCTAAGTACCTTTTGGCAGGAAGTTTTCAGAATGAGTGGTACTGTGCTCACTCCAAGCACGAGTTATCACCCTCAAACTGATGGGCAAACAGAAGTGGTGAACAAGTGGTTGGAAGGCTACTTGAGAAATTATGTGTCCGAACAGCAGAAAGCTTGGGTTAAGTGGCTGCATATAGGCGAGTACTGCTACAACTCTACCTTCCATATGTCAATCAAAATGTCTCCTTTCTTGGCACTATATGGGTATGATGCACCTAGTTTTGCAGATTTGGTGTTTGGTGACAGCAAAGCACCATTAGCCAAGGATTTGTTGCAGCATAGTCAGGACATAATGAGATCCTTGAAGGATAATTTGCAGATTGCACAAAATCAGCAAAAGTTGTATGCTGATCAGAAGCGTGTAGAGCGTTCTTTTGAGGTTGGGGATATGGTCTATCTCCGTTTACAACCTTACAGACAGTCAACTCTCAAGAAGAGTGGCTGAGAAGCTCAAACCTCGCTTCTATGGGCCGTTTAGGGTCATCAGAAAGGTTGGGGCTGTAGCTTATGAATTAGAGCTACCTTCAGATAGCAGAGTGCATAACGTCTTCCACGTGTCTCGCCTCAAGAAGGCACTTGGACACAATGTGGTTGCTTCTTCACAGTTGCCACCGTTGGACGAAGAAGGACAATTGGTTCTGGTTCCCGAGGCAATACTTGACTTCAGAGAACGTTCCTTGAGGAATAGAACTATCAGAGAATGTTTGGTAAAGTGGAAGAACCTGCCTATGGAGGATGCAACTTGGGAAAGTGATGAGATAATGCAGCATCCTAGTTTGCAATTGCTTGAGGACAAGCAATCTTGGGGAGGGCGGACTTTAATGTCCCCTTTTCGAGCCTGACTTTTTCAGTGACCGTTAGCCTTTCCTTGGGAACCCGGAGGCTAGTCGGAAGTTAAAATTAGGGTTTCCTAATTTTGAGGAGGTTATTGTTCGAAGATGTCAATTTTAATGGCGGATTCCTTCTGGGTTTTCAGAGGGCTTCGCAGTGGTATGATCATTCCGGCATTCTGGGTACTTTTTGGAATTTACTATTTTTAGTAAATTCTATTTTTGGCAGCTTGTCAGATGATGTTCAGCTCGGTTGACTTCCTGTTTCAGTGGTCAGATGTTTGGATCAGTTTTGGCTTCAGTGCGCCTCCGGAGGGATAAGTTAAGTTATTTCATTAAAGGCACATTTAAATATTATATTTTAATGTTGACCTTGGGCTTAGAAGTAATGACTTAAAGATGTTTTAAAAAGGGGCCATTGAGGGTGGCGCCCTCATTAAATGATTATTTTAATTATTGCCTAAGTCAAGCAAGCTTATATTGGGCGCACCTTTCAAGATTGACTTTTAATTAAAATATCATTTATTAATCTTTGAAGGAGAAAGTACGCCTTCTTGAGGAGATTAGGGAATTTGACCTAAAAGATGATTTTAGGGTTTCGTGAAGTCAAACGAAACTTATAAAAAGAGGGCTTGTGCATCATTTTGGGTTATCTTGGAAAATACACCGTTATGCTGCCGGATTGAATCTGGAACACTTCGAGGGATGAAGACCTCCTAACCATTGGGCATCACTTCGTGTTTGAGAAACAACATCTAGTGGTGAATTTCAGTCTACGTGTGAGTGCATCTTTAGTTCATTCATTGTACGTTCAGATTATTGTAAACTTAGTTAGATTGGCATATTCATGTTTCAGCTTATTGCATTATTGTAGACAGCAGATTCGAAGTTTTAATCATATTTCAAAAAAAGACAAAAATATCATTCTGGGTATTGCATCATTAGAAAGGTTTGTCATAGGCGCCCTAGTTTCCCAGTTTGTAGAATTTTTAGTGAATGCATGAATTTTTAAGAGAAGGTCTAACTTCTCAGCAGGCCGTACCACTGTACTTGCCTTGGAAATTGTGCAAAATTCATTTAAGGCATTTGGCATTGGTTTCATGTTATTAGTTTGAGCGCTATAATGTTAGGATTGTTGTGCATCAGGAATATCATCATTTGAGCAAGTTATTAGGGTTTTGTGAGCAATTGAATAGATCTATAGACTGCTGTCATATCATTGTATTGAGCAGATTTGTAACAGAAAACAGAAAACAATATCTTGGTCTCCGAAGCTCGTGGGTTTCGCAATTCCTAAACGTGATAAAGGTGCTCCTCTTGGTACAATGCTGATCCTTTAAATTCAAGTGATATTGGCAGGCAAATTCTTATGATTTTGTACAAACTGACAGTAGTACTGGCAGTCTTCTTTCTTATTCAAATCTGGTTGTAATTGTCAGTTCAATTAAGTTATTGTAATTGTTAGATCTCCGCCCTATGGTCGCTACTTTCCCGTCTTGGGTCAGCAAGCACATTCTGGGTGTAGAGTCGATTCAATATTCAGCATTTCCTTCAAGTTGCTTTCAGTATTAGTTGAGATAGTATAACTCCGCCCTATGGTAGCTACTTCCCATTCTGGGTGAGCAAGCACATTCTGGGTGTTGAGAAATTTCATTATTCAGCATTTCATTCCAAGCTTTGCTTTCTGTAATCACTCCGTCATATGGTCGCCCCTCACTCCACCTTGGATTGGGTAGCACATACTTGACGTTGAGTTCCCTTATGTATTTTGAATTTAATCTTCTGCACGTTTCGGTTTATCCATCTAACCTTAACGGGTGCACTTGCTTGAATGTTGTAATCTGTTATTTGAAAATCGAAAAAATTTGGCTCGGTATATTTCAGAAACCCTAATCTCCTTTTAAGATTCAAACCCTAATCCTTGAGCAAATGGCGTCCTTTTCTTCAAGCTGTAATTTTGACTTTTTAATTAATAAATTATAACCTTGGAAATGGCGTCCCACTTAAGGCTTTTAAATCATCTTTAATAAATTCAATATTAACTTAATGATGGCGCCACCCTTCAAGTCCACCTTTTAAAACAACATTAAGTTAATAGACTAGGCCAAGGTGATAAATAACATTAAAATATAATGTTATTAAATAGAATGAGCTTATTTCTCCGAAACTGCATTCCGAAGCTAGAACTGAATAAGCCAATTGAGTCAACTGAAGAGGAAGGTCAACTGTGTCAAGACCAACTGGTTCACTGCCCGAAATAGAATTTACTAAAAATAGTAAATTCCTGAAGATGCTCAGAATGCCAAGAAGAATATACCATTGCGAAGCTCTCTGAAAACCCAGAAAGAATCCGCTATTGAAACAACCAACTCTGAGCCAGAACATCCTTCAAAATAGGAAACCCTAATTTTACCTTCCGACTAGCGTACGGGTCTCCGGAATAGGCCAACGGTCACTGGAAAGATCATGCTCGAGAAGGGGACATTACATGTTGAGTTCAAGGAGGCAATTACCAGCTTTTCAGTAGATATAGTTTCCCAAATTATCAATGAGTGTCACCTTTTTGGGTTAGTGAAGATTTCCAAGAATAAAACTTAAAGCAACAGTTAACTCAATGCCTTTTTTGAGTTTAACTTGTTATTCTTGTTTCATGCTTATCTATTCTTTGTGAAATAAGAAAAATCAAATGTATAATTGGAACTTTCCCTGCTTGTTGATTTTAGCAGGTGGTTAGTTAATTGTCTTGTGTTAGGTTTAGAAATAAATCTTGCAAGTTGGCAAATCTAGTTAGCTTAAAGCAAGGAGATTTTAGGTTTACCTACTCCTTGTTTGTGTATAAATAAGGGAAACTTTGTCTATTATTTTTTAGAGAATTGTTATTGTAAGAGCTAATTTGTAATCCTGTATTGTTGCAAATTTTTGTTCAGTTATCGTTCAACTTGTGTCAAGTGTAATCTGGTGTTTGATCGCACATTGTAAGCCTGTCTTTGCTACAATCTGCTGTCCCAGAAGTATATCTGCTGTTAGAAATTGAGAAAAGTGAAAACTTATGTCTTCTTTGCTCTAATTTACTCTCTCGATCTCTTTCAATTTCTTGTCTTATGTGTTTTGCTTGTATAATCTTTATTTCAGCTTACATCTTATAAGTACAATGAGTCTTCAAGTGTGATTTGGAAGTAAGTTTATTAAGCTTTTGTGTTAATCAAATCATTCCTTCTGACTCTCAAGCTCTGAGTTTACTTGAGTTGTCAGAAGCATCTATAGTTTAGGCTTAGTTGTAGTTTGAAGTTTTGGAAAAGAGAAAACCTCAGCTATGACACAAATAATTTTATAACCTTGTGCTCTTAGCTGAGAATAAAAAGATTGGCAGTAGTTTAGTATTCTTTTTAAGCATCATTAGCGAACAGGGAGCTTCCCCTCCTAATTTGAAGAGCAGTTTAACTCTGCATAGCTGTTCGTTTCTAATCTGCATTCTAGAGGTGCAAATTGAAACGCCAACAGTTTTTTTGCCGCCCACTGTGGGTCACGAGGCATAAAACTTCAAGAAAGCTTACACTTTATGTCACGGGAATGACCATCTGGTGTCCTACTACTCCTGTTCAACAACCAAATCTTACACGAGTTGAAGGCAAGCTGACGTAGGAGCATCTAGGGCCAGAGGGCAATCTTGCATCATTTTAGTTATTCCACTCAATAAGGGTTGAGTTTGGGCTTGTAGAGCAATCAGTGTGTAGGATGAGCTATTTTGTCATTCAACGTACAGTGTAATGGCTTATCAGCGTGAGTGATGGTTGTCGATGAGACCTTATTTGATGTCCAAGTGATGACCCGATGGTGACGAAGTGTAACAGGTTCATCAGCGTGAGTGTGCAGTATCGGCGGGACATCAATCTTGGTCCCAACGATGGGGCAATCGATGTGAGGTGGCCATATCATCGGCGGGACACTAGAGTTTTGGCAAGAGTCAAGTTGGGGTTACATCGACAGCCCGATAGCTATGTTGTCGGCAGGTCACTGGTTTTTGAAATTCCACAACCTTCAACTAGAGGTTCGTAAGTTTTGATTTTTAGTGACAAAGTGATAGAGGTTCTAAGGTTTGGGTTTTTGGCGACTTAACAAAAGAGCGATGGGGTCTATGATGCCGAATGTGGGACCCGATAGGTGGACAAGGATAGATGGTGACGTGTATAAGCAGATGATGGTTATCGATTGGATGATTGTGCAATTCACATCCTTGTGAATTGTGTGGCGGTGAACTGGAATGGTTGACCCCACATTGGAATGATATATGTATTGGGTCTTGGTCTCATTAGTGAGACTTGGGTGTTTCAGGGAGAGATGTTTTGAGGTCCCCTCGACAAGGCGATGGTGGAGTCGATAGCGTGAGCGGTACGATTGGTGCGTTGGTCAATGGTGGTGATTGGCAAATGAGATCACGACATCTGGTGAAACGTTATTCGTCAATTCCACATCGTTGTTATGGAATACATGTTCATTGGTCGATGATTGGAGGCTATTGATAGCGAGGTAAATGCATGGATACTATGACATGACGAGTGGGAAAGATCTAGGCTGACCTGGAGAACTAGAGAACGATATAAATGATGAAGGAATGCAAGTACGAGGGAGGGGTAGTGGAAGTGTGAGGATAGCATACACTGTAGAGCCAAATGTGAATTAACATCTGCGCTCAACAGATGCATGTAGTAATCTGCCCATAAGAAGGCATGTTCTCTGTAATGACAATCTAGTAATAAAGATCATTTTTGCTGTGCAAACCTGGTTGTGCCATTGTGGTTCTTCCCTGTAAGGGGATTGTAATGGGAGTCCCCTTCATCAAGTGGTATCAGAGTTGGTTGTCTTGAGTCTATAACAGAGTGTTGAACGTGAGGCAGTTGCAACAAGACCTATGAGTGTGGGTTGAAGCTAGAAGACTTGCGGGTGAAGAGTTGAGAAGAGTTATGGAAAGCATGTTTGTTGTAGGCATGAAAGAGGGTTTGTAACTGCTATCCTCCAGTAGAGATAAAGCTGGGTAGAAGGTGTAGAGTTCCTCCACTAAGAGAGAGTGGGTAGAGGAAGCATCTTCCAGGATCTTTGTTGGGTAGAGGATAGTTGTGTGAGTGAGATATTGTTGCAAGGAGTACTTGTAATTGCAGAGGGTCTGAAGCTTTCTTAATAAAGCATTGAGAGTGTGGAAAGTGATTGATGAAATGCCGAAGAAAGACAAAAAAAAATTTCGTAGTTGTGTACGTAGGTGAACATGAGGGAGAGAATTTTGCAGAACTATTGTTTGAGGATAGCGGGAAGGAAGATGGCAAGGTTGTAGCAGAGGATGAGAAGCAAAAAGAAAGTGCAGCAATCAAAGAGGAAAATGATGTTGCAGCAGTGGATGAATGTCCTTTGGAGGACTTGAAATTATTAGAAATTGAAGGTGCAGTTGAGAGTGAAGATAAAGATGAACAAGTGGATGTAGCAAAACTAGCGAAGGAGGTAATGCATAAGGTAGTAAATGCATACGAGATGGTTCAGAATGATTGGTATGCAAAGAAGGATTTACATGATGTTGCAGAGTTAAGTGTAGATGCAAATTGGTGGAGGTGGACGGACTGTGGTGGGTTGAATCCCACAAGATTAGAGGTGGTCGGATTCTTGTGGAGTTGATTCCACATCCAAGAGGTTGAGTGTAGAGAAAAGTTTTCAGAGGAGGAGATTGCTAGTTCCAGCCAAGTGTTGGAAGAGGAGAAAGAAGAAGCAATTGAAGGTACCGGTTTCAACAATGGGGTTGGCTGAGGACTATTTGCAGTCTGAAAGGGTTTGACTACCACTCAACCCTATTTTGTGAATCTGTAAGAGACCAGGTGTCTCTCAACCCGAAACCCTAACTGCAAATACTGATTTTGATCGTTTTTGTGTTTTTTTGTGTTTTTGATGGTTTTTTGCAATAAACAGGAAATTGCGATTTTTCTCTAAAATGCATTAAAAATTCATAATTAATCAAAGGACAATAAATGTGCTTCAATATTGTTCAGAAGATATAGGCGCATGTATTTATTGATGTTCCAGAGCACATACAATATCCAAATCGAATATATGAAGGGAAAAACAACTTTTTATTTAAAAGAACCTGGTTACTTGCAGCCACCAAATAACAGATGAAAATGTACAGCTGAGTGAAAGAATCAATCTCCAAGCTCTGAAATCAATGCTGGATCTCCAGAAACCCAAGGCGCACCAGATCTGAATGAAAGAAGCTGAAGACTGGAGGCGTGGTTCCCTGGGGAAGATGGTACGGCCTGCTGGTCCAGAAATGTACGGCCCAGCAGCAGCAAATGAGAAGTACGGCCTCAGGAAATAAATGTTCACAGCCAAACACTAATACTCTGGAAAAGGCGATTCTTCTCGATAAGCAATAGAACCCAAATACTGAATGTAAACTCCACTGTAAACACTGTATGACTTCTGGATGAAGCCACGCTGATGGACAATCTTCAACTGGTATTTCACAGCCTCAGTATGTCAGATCTTGAAGAGGTATCGTTCTTCAAAATCGATTGTCTATTGAAACCCTAGGTTCGCAAACTTCAATGCTCAGAGCAAAAAGAAGACAAATTGAATAATCATAACATAAGAGTTCGATTTGTCTTTGGCAGTGAATATATATCCCCTCTTGAAAATTCGACCCAACCTCTTTTTAATCATCATTTAAATAAATGATTAAATATGCCTTTCTCAACTTAGGAAAAATCATTAATTAAATGGCGTCCAAATTAATGAATAAATAATTATTCATTATAATCAACTTTTCACTTTATTATAAAGTATTAAAAATACTTTATAATATACCATTAATTATTAATATTTAAATATATTAATAAAGTGACTTTATAATGTAAAGTCAAAATATTAATTATTTAATAATCATTAATTGCTCCGTTATTCTTCCATCTGATCACAACTGATGAATTGGGTCGACTTTGAGCTAATTAGCTGAACCAGGTGCCCTGCCCAAAATAGCAGCTTCCGCCTGTCTGAATTTCTAAAAATAGCAAGTCTCTGAAAAACCTCTCTGAAGGATTCTGCGAAGGCCCAACCTGAAACAACTGAAAGAAAGATGCTCCTGAACATCGGGTAACTGCCTCAACTGATCCTCTACACACATCTGTCAGCCTACGAGGATCGAAATAATAGGCTAACCTCATATCCAGTTGCGCTGACTAGGATGGGGACATCACAGAATCCATATTCACAAAATTCTTCCTACCTCGGGTGTCTGATGCAAGAGCATCTAGGGCCAAAGGGTGATATTGCATCGATTTGAGTTATTCCACTCAATAAGGGCTGAGTTCGAGCTTGTAGAGCAATTAGCGTGTGGGAGGAGCCACTTTGTCATTCGACGTACAGTGTAATGGCTTATCGGCGTGAGTGATGGTCCTCGGCGAGACCTTATTTGATGTCCCATCAATGACCTGATGGTGACGGAGTGTAATGGGTTCATCGGTGTGAGTGTGCAGTATCGGCGAGACATCAATCTTGGTCCCAACAACGAGGTGATCGGTGTGAGGTGGCCATATCATCGACAGGACACTAGAGTTTTGGCAAGAGTCAAGTTGGGGTTACATCGATAGCCTGATAGCTATGTTGTATGTAGGTCGCTGGTTTTTGAAACTCCACAACCTCCGACTAGAGGTTCGTAAGTTTTGAGTTTTAGCGACAAAGCGATAGAGGTTCTAAGGTTCGGGTTTTTGGCGACTTAGCGACAAAGTGATGGGGTGTGTGATGTCGAATGTGGGACCCGATAGGTGGACAAGGACAAATGGTGACGTGTATAAGCAAATGACGGTTCTCAATTGTATGATCGTGCAATTCACAACCTGTTGTGAATTGCGTGGCAGCGAACTATAATGGTTGACCGCACATTAGAATGATGTATGTATTGGGTGTTGGTCTCATCAGTGAGACTTGGGTGTTTCGGGGAGAGATGTGTGAAGAACCCTAATTGGCTCAACTTCAACCCTAATGCTCAAATGCTTGTTTTTTTTGTGTTTTGAAGGTTTTTGATTTTTTTGAAGTTTTTGCATAAAAAGAACATAATGCGATTTTGAAAGAAATGCTTCTAAAATCTATAATAAATTCAATAAGATGGAAACTGACACACAGAGCATCGCTAAATCGATAGCAAATGGTTTTATTATACTTTCTCAGTGCGTACAATATTCAAACCCTAGCATGCAGACAAAAAGGCAAAACTGATTTGCATTATTTAAAACCTGATTTGCTGATTGCAGCCACCCAGAATGAAGAAGAAAAAGTACGGCCAATCATAATATCAACTTCTCCCTCTGCCAGAAGATTGCAGATGAGTCCAGAGGAATAGGCGCCCCCTTTGGTGAAGTCAGAATGCCAAGAAGTGAGGCGTTTTGCCCTAGGAAGAAAGTACAGCCCTGTACTTGATGGTACGGCCCAGCAGCAGCAAAGAAGAGATCCGTACAGCTTGAATATGGATGCCAGATGAATACTTAGCCAGCCGCTAATGATTTTCTCTCCTCTTGATGATTCTGGATTTAACTCTGAAATTAGATCTTCTGAATAAGCTCTGTAATAACTTCTGGATGAAGCTATCTCTCTGACAGGCAATAAATCAGCTGATATTTCACAGCCTCTGAACTGCAGACACTGAAGATGGCTCGTTCTCCAATGCAGACGAAAACTGAAACCCTTGGCTCCGTTCTCTGAAGAAGGAATAGGCTAAAATCGATTTTCCAAAACATAATGAATGAAGTTTTCACAAAGAAAACTTATATCTTCTCAGTTGGGTCGATTTCCTTCAAAACGCATCATTTAAATAAAATCTGAATTTTCACTTTTAATCTTTCAATAGTTTTGGACGCCTTTTTAATTAAAATTATTAATTAAAAATGGCCCCTTCTCCGTGATGGTCGACCCCCTTCAAATAATCACTTAAGTTATAATATTAAATTATATTATAACTTTATATAATAAGCTTCAATTAATTAATATTTATTTTGGCAAATAAATATTAATATTTCTCTCAATATGAGTCCGATTGACGAACCGTTTGAAGCCGAATGATAAGTGACTGAATCTGTATATGACTAGACCATACTGCTAAAAATAGCAGGGGTGCTCCACTGAGTTCCTCCACTTACTAAAAATAGTAAGTCAAGCAAAAGATGTCCAAACGACCCCGAACGAAAGCCAACTGAATGATTCTGATAATCTGAAGCCAAGCCATTCCTCAACAAGACCCTCTATCCACCCTATCAGCCTACGAGAGTCACATAATAGGCTAATCTCAAGAACTGAGAGATGTCAACTGTAAGGGGACATTACAAGATGTTTTGAGGTCCCCTCGATAGGTCAATGGTGGACTCGGTAGCGTGAGTGGTACGATTGGTGCGTTGGTCAACGACGGTGATTTGCAAATGAGATCACGACATTTGGTGAAACGTTATTCGTCAATTCCACATCGTTGTTGTGGAATACATGTTCATTGGTCGATGATTGGAGGCTACTGATAGCGAGGTAACTGCATGGATACTACAACATGAGGAGCAGGAAAGATCTAGGCCGTCCTGGAGAACTAGAGAAAGATATAGACGACGAAGGAATGCAAGTACGGGGGAGGGGCGGTGGAAGTGTGAGGATAGCATACATTGTATAGCCGAATGTGAATTAACATCTACGCTTAGCAGATGCATGTAGTAATCTGCCCATAAGAAGGCATGTTCTCTGTAATTACAATCTAGTAATAAAGATCATTTTTGCTGTGCAAACTTGGTTGTACATTATGGTTCTTGCCGGTAAGGGGAGTCCCCTTCATCACAAGCAATTGGACATTATTAGTAGTTTGAGGCGTTTTGTGTTTGAGAAAAAAGAAACTCTTGTTCAGTGGAGAAACGTCGCTATTATTCTTGACAAAGAAGAATGCAAAACTGATCTTGCAACCGAAAGACCAAGTATTACCACCTCATGCGTGGGAATAGATAATCCTAGCTTACAGGGTTTATACAAGGAGGAGAGGTGGTGTTGCAGATCCTTTCTTCCAACAACCTCACCCTACAGAGGTTGGAGAATCATCCAACACAGTTCTTGAGATCCAGCAAGTTCCTAAGGTCAAACAAGAAGTCAAGCAAGAACTTGTGAGCCAGCCAGAAGCAATGGGTGATAACAACAATAATGCAAATGTTGGCAATAACCGTGCTAATAGGAATCAGAGACATCCACCCCCATTGCCTTGGGGTAACAACATTGGACCTTTGGCTTTGAGGGAAAATCATGAGTTACCTAAAGGGTCAAGGAAGCACTTCCCTCGGTTTCATGGCGACGGGAGTCAACACCCGGATGAACATATCTCTGCATTCACAATGGCTTGTGTCGTGTTGTACGTGGCACATGAAGACATCGCAGTGTGTCTCTTTGTGGATACTCTTGTTGGGAATTCTACCAACTGTTTCAATCACCTAGAGCTAGGTATTATTACAAGTTGGGCAACTATGAGCGAGAAATTTTTGACGAGATTCAAGTGCATTGAAGATAGTCATCTGTTGTTTTCCCAACTTGCAAATTTTTAGATGGAGCACAATGAGCCCATGAGGGAGTTTGTAGCAAGATTTAATCATCTCGTTACACGACTTTCTTCTACACTTAATCCATCACCGAAGATTCTGATGAGCTATTTCATAAATGCTTTTTCATCAGAGATAGCCTTCTTCTTGAAGACGACAAAAGAAACAGAATTGACAGATGTGGAAGAAGACGCCATCGAGTTGGAGGATAATATGGTCACCTCCAACAAGATGAAGAAGGATTCAATTAGACCTCTAGTTTAGAGTTCTACAGATCCCTAGCTACAAAAGGTAGCCAATGAGATGACTATTCTCAAGAGGCAGTTGCCTACTTAGGGGCAGCTTGCACCATCACTACAATATCAACTCCAACAACAGTATCAACCTCAGCAACTGTACCATCCAAAGAGAAATAATTTTCAGCCTTTCAATAATTACAGGTTGCGGTTGTCAGCACCTCCACTAAGACCAACAGTTGAAGTTGCACAAAATGCGGTATTTTGTTCTTTCCATAAGACCGACGTACATACCGGTACTACATGTCCTGAGAATTTAAGAATGGACCATATTATGGGATATACTAATGCTGCACTCAGTTTAGGTATTGTCCCTACACCAAGTTCAAATGTTGTCTTACCACATATGGACAACTTTGATGGCAACTCTGTTATGAGATACTTTGAAAGTGAACCCGTTATTGAAGAAGAAGAAGACCTCCGCCACTACTCTCGTGCAGTAAATCACGGAAGATATTTGATGCCTATGTTTTCACGTGCTCAGCACTTGAAAGTGCAGAAGGAAGAACAAGAAAGGTGGAAAGCTAAAGAATAAGTTAGGGAAGTGGTTGCAACTTCCACTTTTAAAAATTCACATGAGAATGTCAAGGTTTCTCAGGATCCATCTTTGGCAAATTTTGATGTACTAGATTCCATGATGAAGACCAAGGTTAAGATTTCACAGTTGGAGTATCTTCGTGATCACCCTGAGCAGCTAAACAAAATAATACAATATGTAAAGAAAGAGGCTTCAATTCAGCCTACATTGCTTGAGTCATCTATTCCAGTGGAAGAAAATCCCAAACCCTTCTATATATCTTTGTATATAGGAGGATTCAAATTGAGCAATTGCATCATAGATTCAGGTGCCTTAGACAACGTCATGCCTCTATAAGTGATGAATGCATTGGGACTTTCATGCACTAAGACATAGGACAAGTGTTATTCACTTGAGTCTAAGTCGGTGCCATTGGTCAGACAATTGAAGGATGCTCAAGTAAGGTTGGCAGCTTGTTCGGAGAAAAAGATAACGATGACCATCCTAATAGCCGACATTCCAGCTAGCTATGGGATGTTGCTAAGTAGAAGCTTCTGCAAAGATCTTGGGGAATAGATACAATTGGATTGGTTGTCCACATCTATTCCAGTAAAGAAAGGTAGTTTCAAGCTGGAGCCAAAGCCAAATCTCGATTTGCAGTGGTGAAGTACCAGGATCCTCAAGCACAAGTGCTATATCAAGAAACGGGTCTTGGTACTTATGTGACACTATCAGAGATAGAAACTAAAGACCAAAACATTGCTTGTCCTGAAAAGAGACTGACAGAGGATACAAAGTTATGGACAGTGCAGTTCGATGAGGGTTGTTCAATTGTAGGTTCAGGAGCAGGGGAAATAATCATCTCTCCTAAAGGACAGTTGTACCCATTTGCATATTGCCTACAATTAGAATTCATTGAAGCTGAAAGAGGTGCTTTTGTTAGGCCTTAAAAATGCCGAAGACATGGGACTCGAACTCCTATGTGTAAAAAGGGATGTAGAGCTAATCGATGAGCCAATCAAAGGATATTTCCAGGTCAGAAAGGATCACCTCCGACATTATAGAAACCGAGTTTGGAACGATCGATTGGTTTGAAGTGTTCGACATCAAAGACATCCTAAGGATGGACGATAGAAAAACTGATGCCTCAGTGGTATCTACTTCCCTCTTTGTGCCATATATTGACTTTTGTTAGGGTGCCTTTGCCTGGGCGTATGAAGATTTGAGAATCTTCATCCCAGAGGAATTGACTCCTACAATACCCATCAGAAGAGAAGTGAAGCCTTTCAGGCAAAAGCAACATTGTTGTAATCCATTCCTGTTGCCATACAGCTGGAAATATTTGAAGCACTTCTTTCCTTCGGGGATGGAGTAATTTCCTTTATGTTTTCGTAATGTGTTTCTCTTTTTCGTAATGTTTCCTTGCATTATGTCGCGATGTGTTTCCCCTTTCCGTGAAGTTTTTGTTGTGTTGTAGGTGTTTTTAGGCGGTCTTGTTTTAGGTGGTATGGGAAGTTCCAACTTATAAGTGATTTTAGAAAGTCCTATCCTAGGTGATTTAGGGAAAAGTCTTGTGCTAGATGATTAGGAAATGGTCCTGACTTTGATGCCCAACTGATAAGACACGGGTCTATACTTAAAAGTCAAGAGATTCTCGGTTCTCCTATGCTGTAAGTATCTGACATGATCCCCACATAGAGCCAATTGTTGTGCCCAATCAAAAATTTTGCTTCATTACGGCATTTTGTAAAGAGTGGTCAAAGTCTTGTAAAAAAATTCGTCAACAGTCATTTTCTAAAAATAGAAAGTTTCTATTTTTAGAAAGTTTCTAAAAATAGACTTGATTCAAGGTTATCTAGGTTTGTTGTCAAATGGATGCTGGCAAAACTTTCTAAAAATAGAATCTTTGTTTGGAGGGCTCTAACTGATTCTGATTGGTCGAAAATACTTCCCAGTCAAATTGGTCCGGTCAAAATCGTCAAAAGGTTAGGATTTCTCTAGTGGGTTAATTCTGCATTTTCAGAAGGCAAAGCACGAGCTCCAAGGTCATCAATGGAGGATCATCTGCTACCAGGTATCAAATTCAAAGTCTCATATGCTGTGCAGGCAATGTCAAAATGTCGACGACTGGGAAAAGGTGAAGTTCATATGAAACGGAGGTGAATCTAAAAAGAGTGAAATTTATGAAAAAATTTCGACTCTGTCAATGCTAGGCGCCCCCATCTAGGAAGGGCATCTGGGGTCTCATCCCTTAGTTGTAATGTCCCCTTTTTCATAGCCATCTCAGTGGGATTTCTTAGCCTTTTTTCTCCGAAGGCTAAGTGGAGGAATAAGGAAAAATTAATTCAGTTAATTATTTATTTAGTCATCAAATAAATTAAAATTAAAAGGGTGACTTTATATTTAATTAATTTAATTAAAGTGACTAAATAAAATATTATATCATAAAGTCACTTAAAATAATATTTAGAAAAAAAAGGAAGGAAATATATATTTTATCCCACATTAGCAAGGAAAGTGTTTGAGCTCTCACAAGAAAAGAATAAAAGGCTCTCAAGGGGCTCATTTGGGATTATTCTGAATATTGACATTTGATTTGATGTTTGTTTGTTGGAGCCTTGGGGTTTCTGCAGAATATAGTTGAAGGTCTTTGGGTACGGAGTTCCCATTGATTTGCATAACTGAGGTAGTGAAACTATTTACTGAAGGGTTGCAGCTGTTTGGAGGAGTTACTTCAGACTTCTCACTGTGGCAAAATTGTGGCCAAAGGCCAATTTTGAGAGATAATCAATTGGAGTAGTTGAAAAGCATTTTAATTGATTATAGTATTCATCTTCATTCTTGTTGGGGACGATTTTTGGAGAGCATAATATTCTGATATAATTTTCCAGTCACATATCAGCTTGCTAGAGAGGTACGATTTAATTCATGGGAGTCTTATTTGGCATCGATTTCTTCTAGGAAGTGAGGCGCACCACTCTTGGGCATCTATTGATGATTTTTGGAGCTTAAAAGAGGTGAAAGGAGTTGTTAATATTTTATTACAAGCAATCTGATCTAGAACAGGGGCGACACTACTAGGGGTTCGATTTCTTCATTTGGGAAGGTCTTCTTCATCAACACAAGTAGCTATCAAGTCTCCAACTCATCTACAATTATTATACCAAGTTCCTCTTGCCATTTGTTGCATATTCATTGCATTCTAGATTTAATACCAAGGCTGCATTTTGCACTCAGAATTTGAATAGATTGTATATGTTGTAATGCCAAGAGTCTTGGCTCATTTTATATCAGCATTGTAGTTGACATCATATTGCAATAAAGGAGTTATAAGTCGCTAGTCTAAGATAGTTGTAATTGAGCATGGTAATTATCATTCATGATCAACTTAATAGTATGCATGCCAAGTGTTTGTATAAATGCTACTTGGCTGTAGGTGCACATTTCTTGTATAGAAGTTCATGTATTTGCATTTGAAAAGACAAAAAGAATTGCATTGTCATCATAGATCATTGTATAGCTATCGTAGTGTTGTTTGCAAAGCATTTACATCCATCTGTGACCAATTGAAGACAAGCAAAACAAACTGAAAACTCAAAAACAGCAAGTTAAGAGGTTGCAAGTGTTTGACAAAATTCCTTGAAGCAAACTTATGCCAGTTTTGAAAGGAATTTTTCTAGAGTGGTTTAAGAAGTGTGAACATTGACATTTTGATCTATTTCCTCTCCTTTAGGTGAAAAAATCCTAAAGTGTTAGAAGGTTATAGTAATCAAAATCTTTGTTTTGCATTTTGGTAACCCTTAAGATATTCCTTGAGAGCTAAACTTTAGATCAAAAGGTGCGAGGGATATTATAGT
The DNA here is from genome assembly GCA_007258455.2 of Sequoia sempervirens. Lineage (NCBI taxonomy): Eukaryota > Viridiplantae > Streptophyta > Pinopsida > Cupressales > Cupressaceae > Sequoia > Sequoia sempervirens. Next base: position 75,642 of record VDFB02351266.1, read on the forward strand.
GGTATTAGAGCCTTGATCCTGCCATCCTGGAGGGTTAAAGTTTCACATGAGAGATCATAAATACTACACCCGCAGAAGAGCAGAGCAAGAAGATCATTGGTAAGAGGATAATCCATTTGAAGACATACCATTAGCAGAAATGGGTGATAGGGCAAAAGATGGTCCACTAAGAAATGAAAGAAGAAATGTGGGAAACAATGGAGATAGAAATGGTGAAGATCTTCTTGGATGAATGGCTCAAGCTTTCGAAGGGTTCGCAGCAACAATGTAGCAACAGATGCAGTAGAACAAGATTGCAGAGGAAAATAAGATGCAGCACAAGAGGGTTACAGAGGATAACAGGATTGTGGTTGGGACACCAAGAGCACATTGTGTTCCATCACGAACCGAAGATAGACCTACTCGACCCACCTTTCTGAGGGAAGAGTAGGTGGTGGAGAATGTTGAAGGAGATGAGGAACCAAGGTATGTTGATGTGGTTATGGCAGCAAATGAGGAATGGGAGTTGTTGACACCATAGGTGCGTGAGCACATGAACTTTGATAGATTTGTGAATCAGAGGATTGAATACTATAGGTCTAGACAAGCGCAAAGACCTTGGAACCAAAATAAGGAACTTAAGCAGGCTACTAACAAGCTCACATTACCCATGTTTGATGGTAGTGGAAAGGTTACAGCGCAATCATGGATTCACAAATTGGATACTTTCTTGACACTTTGACTCGTGATAGAAGAAAAAGCTATCAAATATGCCACTTTACATTTGGAGGGTGTAGCACACGAGTGGTGGTATCATGGGTTGGTTACATTGCAGCATAGCCGAATCACATCCTACCAAGAGTTTGTGGATAGATTGGTTCAGCGCTTCGATAGGAAGGACCCAGAGTCCTACTTCAGAGACTTGGCCCAGCTTAAATAGATTGGTAGTTTGGAGAGTTACATTGGACATTTCCAGAAATTGTCAGTGATGGTTCCTAATATTTTAGAAAGACGATTGGTGGTACTATTCATTGAGGGCCTATTAGAACCTTTGAGAGGGTGGATAAAAGCATTTGACCCACCAACCTTGCAAGAAGCAATGACAAAAGCAAGGAACATGCCCCACAAAGCAAGTTCTCATCAAAGGGCTCATCTTCATACAAGGATAGCAAATCATTCTCCAAAAAGAAGGAAAAACGTGATGAAAAGGGGAAGGCAGTAGCACCTATGGATATGGAGACACTTAATGATTTGCGCAAGAAGAAGTTGTGCTTTTATTGCAAAGGGCCTTACAATGCAAACCATGATTGCCCTTTGAGACCTAAAGTTTAGGCGAATAGAATAATGTGGGCTTTCTATGAGGATTCAGAATCTGAAAAATCCGACCAGCAAAGTGGTCACGAAGAGACTGAGTTGGAACATGAGGTAGAGAAGGAGAAGGAAGAGAGTGAAGCAGAAATTAAGTTTCAAGAAGCTCACCTTACTAGTATTCAGCGTGAAGGGTCATTCAGGATAAGAGGAGTCTTGGTTGGACAGAGGGTCATCACTCTACTTGATATAGGTGCCACACATAATTTCATTGATGCTAGATTGGTTGAAAGGCGTGGAATTCACACTGAGGAGTTTGAAGACATAAGGGTTAAGGTTGTTGATGGATACACTCTTAAGTGTGACAGGATGATTCTGGATCTTCCCATGTGTTTGAACAATTTTGAATTTAAGGCAGATTTTTATGTGGTCAACATGGGAGATACTAATATGGTATTAGGGATGAAATGGCTACATGACATAGGCGAGTTCACCCTCAACCTTAAGGAGATGGAGATGAAATTTAAGGTGGATGGAAAAACTCATGTACTTAAGGCCATCAAAGATACGAGTTGCAAGATGATATCAATCAAGAGGATGGAAAGACTTATGCAGCATGACATGGTTGAATGGGTAGAAGGATGTGTTTTGATGCCAACACAAGGGGAGCAGCAAAAACCAGTCTACCATCCAGATATTTAGGAGTTAAGGGTTAAGCATGGGAAGGTATTCAGTGACTGTAATGTCCCCTTCTCAAGCCTGACATTTTCAGTGATCGTTAGCCTTTCCTTGGGAACCCGGAGGCTAGTCGGAAGTTAAAATTAGGGTTTCCTAATTTTGAGGAGGTTATTGTTCGAAGATGTTAGTTTTAATGGCGGATTCCTTCTGGGTTTTCAGAGGGCTTCGCAGTGGTATGATCATCCCGGCATTCTGGGTACTTTTTGGAATTTACTATTTTTAGTAAATTCTATTTTTGGCAGCTTGTCAGATGATGTTCAGCTCGGTTGACTTCCTGTTTCAGTGGTCAGATGTTTGGCTCAGTTTTGGCTTCAGTGCACCTCCGGAGGGATAAGCTAAGTTATTTCATTAAAAGGCACATTTAAATATTATATTTTAATGTTGACCTTGGGCCTAGAAGTAATGACTTAAAGATGTTTTAAAAAAGGGGCCTTTGAGGGTGGCGCCCTCATTAAATGATTATTGCCTAAGTCAAGCAAGCTTATGTTGGGCGCACTTTTCAAGCTTGGCTTTTAATTAAAATATCATTTATTAATTTTTGAAGGAGAAAGTACGCCTTCTTGAGGAGATCAGGGAATTTGACCTAAAAGATGATTTTAGGGTTTCGTGAAGTCAAACGAAACTTATAAAAAGAGGGCTTGTGCATCAGTTTGCTGGATCTTGGAAAAAATACACCGTTATGCTGCCGGATTGATTCTGGATCACTTCGAGGGATGAAGACCTCCTACTATTGGGCATCTCTTCTCGTTTGTAAGACAACGACTAGTGATGATTGTAAGTCTAGTGTGAGTTGTTGGAATTATTGCATTGTAATCCGCATTCATCCATTTAGGATCAGTTTGAGCATATTAGAGTTTTCTGTTTTCAGCATTTTAGCTTTAGCAGATTCGTTGTTTTATTGCTAAATCCAAAAATACAAAAAATATGTCTTATGGGTATTGCATAAATTCATTGGTCTAGACTAGGCGCCTCATTGTGCAAGGTTGTAGATTTTTTGAAGCATTGTCAGATTTTATAATTGAAAATCGCCCCTGTACCTGGGCCGTACCATCTGCAGATTCTTGGGATTCGTGCCATTAAATATAATCTGATCTTTGGTTCTGTTTCTTGTTCCTGAGCTGGACGCCATCATCCTACTTGTGTTTTGCATTCAATTTTAGATTGTTTGATTGAGTTTTAAGGGAGATACGAACTTTCCAAGGAATATCTATGTGCTGTTCTATGATGAAAAACACAGGTCTGTCAGACAGATTGAAGAAATCTGCATCTTGTTCTTGACGAGTGTGAAAGGATCTTAAGATCTTGCGGCATACTTCATCGTTGGTGGGCAAGCTTCAAAAAGGTTGGATCTAATAATTAATTCCTTCAATTTCAGTCTCTTTTCTCAACAAAGGAATGTTCTAATATTATTGCAAGTCTCACATATGTTGAATTGTAATTGATAAGCAAGTTGTAATCTTTCAAATTGTATGCTGGCAGTAGTACTGTCGGTCTTAGATTCTTGCTCAGTCAGATTGTAATGTTCTCTCTTTCAGCATTTTGATATTGTATGTAATCCATCTCCGCCCTATGGTTGCTACTATCCCATACTGGGTTAGAAAGCACATTCTGGGTGTTGAGAGTCTTTAGCTTTCAGCATTTTCTTTCAAGCAGTAGTTTGTTTTCACTCCGTCATACGGTCGCCCCTCACTCCGCATTGGATTGGGTAGCACATACTTGACGTTGAGTTCTTTCCTGCAAGTAGAATAGAAGATCCTCTGACCAATGCTTGCCATCATCGGCGCCATTCTGGTTAGAGTTGCTTTCTTGCACATTTTGGTTTTCTCCCCTAACCTTAACGGGTGCACTGCTTGTAATTTGCAATTTGTAAAAAACGAAAAATTTGGCTCGGTATATTTCAGTGACATTCCACTAGGTAAACCTCCAGACAGGGGGATTGAGCATATAATTGAGTTAGAAGAGGGCGCCAAGCCCGTAATTGTCACACCCTACAGGAACTATAAACGGCTCAAGGATGAAATAGAAAAAACCATTAAGGAGTTGCTTGCTATGGGTCACATCAGACCAAGTAAATCACCATTTGCTTCATTCGTGCTTTTGGTCAAGAAAAAGGATGGCACCTTGCGGATGTGCATTGATTACAGGTTGTTGAACAAAAGGACAATCAAAAACAGGTATCCTATCCCTAGGATTGATGAACTGATAGATGAGTTATATGGTGCCCGTTATTTTTCAAAAATAGACTTGAGATCAGGGTATCATCAAATTTGTGTTAGAGAGCAGGATATTGAGAAGACAACATTTCGTTGTCATTGTGGGCTTTTTGAGTTTGTGGTTATGCCATTTGGGCTAACCAATGCATCGGCGACTTTCTAGTCCACGATGAATAGGGTCTTCCATTCTCAACTGAGACGGTTTGTGCTAGTGTTCTTTGATGATATTTTGGTGTACAACAAAACATGGGATGATCATATTGCACATCTAGACACGATATTGGGTATTCTTGGTAAGGAGTCTTTGTATGCCAAGGAATCCAAGTGTGACTTGGGTATGACGAAGTTTTACTTAAGCCACATCATCAGCGTGGATGGAGTACGGATAGATCTTGACAAGGTCAGAGCTATCATTGAGTGGCCTATACCTAAGAATTTGACACAGCTTAGGGGGTTTTTGGGATTATGTGGCTTTTACCATAGATTTGTCAATGGGTATTCACGGCATGTAGCACCACTCACAAATTTGACCAAAAGGGGGCATTTGTTTGAACTCCGGAGGCACAGGATTGCTTTGAGATGTTCAAGCGATTCATGACCACTTGTCCAGTACTTGCATTGCTAGACTTCACTAAACCCTTTGAGCTACAGTGTGATGCTTCGAGTGAAGGGATAGGAGTAGTCCTCATGTAGGACAAACATTCGATTGCTTTTGAGAGTCGAAAGCTACGTGGTCCAGAGAAGAGTTACAACATATATGATAAGGAGATGTTGGCCATTATGCATGCTTTGGCCAAGTTCAGGCAATATTTAGTGGGCAGCAAATTTGTGGTGAAGACGGACCATAACAGCTTGAGACACTTCCTTGGACAACGGGATCTTAACGATCAACAATACAAGTGGGTAAGCAAGCTGCAATCATATAACTTTGACATTACTTTTGTCAAAGGAACACAAAATGTCATAGCTGATGCTTTATCTCGCCATCCACATTTGAGCTTCATGGCAGAAATTTCAAAAGATTAGAGGTACTTGATTGTGGCAGAATATGCCAAGGACACATGGGCTTCAAGTATTGTTGAGAGGCCAGTTCAGGACAACAGGTATTCAATTGTTAATGATCTTATCATTTACAAAGGGAGGATCTTTTTGACCCCAAGATCAGAGGTAAAGAACTTGGTTTTGAGAACCTTTCATGACACACCTATGGCTAGACATCTTGGTTACCTCAAAACTTACAGGCAGATGTGGGAGAGGTTTACTTGGAAAGGACTCAAATCAGATGTTCTTCGTTATGTCAGAGAATGCCCTGTTTGTGTAATGTCCCCACTGTAGAGGTAGTTTGATTTAATTAATTTAATTAATTAAGTTGTCCAAAATAATGATTTTTCAAGTGGATGACTAATTAATTATTTTAATTAAATTAAAAAGTAGTATTAAGTTAATTATTTATAAAGTTATCAAATAAAATAAAAATTAAAAGGTAACTTTATATTTAATTAATTTAATAAAGTGACTTAAATAAAATATTAAATCATAAAAGTCACTTAAGTGAAATAATAAAATAAAATAAAATAATATTCCTTCTAGAAGGTGACTTGGGAAAGTTCTAGAAGGAGGCCGACCTCTTGAGGAAAAAGTATAAATAGACATCATGGGGTTTCATTCTCAGCATCTAGATTTGTTGTTGTTGATGTTTGATGTTTGATGGTTGTGGAGCCTAGGGTTTCTGCAGTTGTCTTTGGCCATTGAGAATGAAAACTCTCAATTGGTAAGCAATTTTGAGGGTGTGAAATATCACTTGAATTATTGCAAAGTTGAGGAAGTTGCTTCAGACTTTCTACTTGTACTTCAAAGCAAAATTTTATGGCCTTTGGCCAAATTTTGGTGGTATCGATTTAAAGAAATCAATTGGTGCATTGTTGTAGTCATTTTGGTGTATTGAGACTTCATCAAGTTTGCTATTCAAGACCTGGGCGACAGATAAAGAAATTCAATTTTATTCCTAGAGGCCACATATCACAGCGATTTCACTCTTTAGGCTTGGGCGCTCCATCTTTGGTGTCTCTACTTTCATTTGCATGCCTACAAGAGCTTGGACGGGTTATCATTTATTTATTATCTGCAAATACACCAAAACAGGGGCGATTTTGTATAAGGGGTCGATTTGGCAAGCTGGAGATTTTATCGGAATCGACATTGCTTACTTCTTCATTGACTCTCCAAGGCGACTTCATTCCAGGTTTCTTTGCATTGTTTGGAGCTCATTTACATGTCATATTTGTATATGTTTGAAGTCTGATTTTGTACTCAGAAATTAGCAAACTTCAGAAAAGTTGTAAATTGCCAAGAGTCTTGGTAATGCTTTGCATTTTGGTTTATAAACAAGTGCTGGAGTTCAGTTTTAGATTATTAACATTATTCATAGTCTTCTAGATTCTAGATGAGTGCATGCCAGGTGTTTAATAAAAAGTCACTTGGCTGTAGGTGGCTAGTTGCTCATAGAAAATCATTTAATGAGCATTGTATTGAGTCTTTATATTGCAAATTGGAGATACAGGTTGCTGGTTGTTAATAAGTTGTCAATTAGCATTTCCATATTATTCACACTCAAATTTTAGGATGCATACCAACTATTTGTCAAAATACCAATTGGCTGTAGGTGCATGTTTTGCATTTAGAAGTCATATATAAGCATTGTAAAAGATGAAATTAAGTCATTGATGCATCTAAGATATAGTTTATGCATTGTAGTTTTGATTTCCAAGCATTTAGATTACTTTGATATCATTTTCAAGCATTTATATCAGACTGATAACTCAGACCAGCAAGTTAGAAGTTTGCAAGTGAATTGTTTGATGAAATTCCTTGAGCCTTCAATCAGCAATTTAAGGTCAAATTTGAGCAGGGTCATTACAGTGGTATCAAAGCCATTGTCCTGCCATCCTGCTGGGTGAGTTTTCAGCTGCAAATCAGAAGTTTCAGTTATAAGCATGGCTTCAACAAGTGAAAGAGTTTTGGAAGAAAGAATTTACAGTGCAGTGAAGAAATTAGAACATCCATCTCAGCGAAAGGAGGTTATTCTAAGCACTTTGGAAGAGTTAGAGACTTGTCTATGCATAGTCGATCGGTCACATTCTGATGTTATGGAACTAGCTTTGTCTCCGGCAGTGCATTTCTTGGTTAAGCCATTGGGCTGTTTGGAAAGGTGAGCAAGATGTGTCACCCATGGCACATGAGTTGTTAAGAAGATTGGTTGAACAATGTAAGGACAGTGATGCTTCACCTATGGTTTCATCTTCTCTTCAAGAGGATGGCATGCAACCATCCGATGTTTCAATTGAGCGAGATGATGATGAGGACAGGAAGCAGCGTGAGTCCTCTTGTTTTCAGACACCTATTCAAGACACTGTTGATTTGACAGATGGAATTGGTGTTGACCTACTTGCAAATCAGCATGAGAACATTCAAAACTTTGCGGAAAAAGAATATCAGGCACAACTAGAGGCTTCTTCATGCGAGGTTGAAGCTAGAGATACTCGACATAGTCTAAATAGTTTGAGGAACCAGCTAAAGGTAAACGAGGATGGGATCGTGGCAGCTTTATCTCATCATGACAGGATGCATAAGATAATTGAAAATCACCTTTGGATGGTTCAGCTTGAGAGAAGACAAAAGGGAGTTGTAGCAGGGTCTTCTCGTGATAGCTTGCAGGAGATCAAAGAAGGCATGGGAGTGATGAAATCAAGTTACTTTCACCTTCTTTTAGACCGTGACCACCTTCTTAACCTTGTTGGGATCTATTTAGATGCCTTGATGAGGAAAGAGGAGGAAGTTGATATGCTTTCTCAGGAGCTTATGGTCACTAGGGATTCTTTGGTGAGCACTCAGTTAGCACTTCAGGATTAGAGCATTCCTTCCAGGCAGCCAGGACACTTGTGGATGATAGCAGTATGAGTTCACCTAGTGTTCACACTTAGGATTCAGATGCAATGTCACGTGGTGGGGTAGACACATCAGTGTCGGCAGTGGATTCAGGTGCTAGTGGAGATACCAGTATCTTCTTCGGTACTCTCGAGGCTGACATTGGTCAGTTGAGTCAAAAGGAGATGATTCCTCCTAGGACTTGCATATGGGATGACGATGGCGATCCAGCCTCTCTTCCGAGAGTAGATGGCATTCATAATGATGATCCTCTCTTTGAATTAGATATTGCTCGCACTCTTGACATGAGCATTGATCATTGTGTTTGGAATCCTTCTAGTGCGATTTCAAACAAAACTTGCAAAGGAGCTTTCTAAGGAGTACATGGTGAGGGGTGCAGATAGTTCTACATTTGATCCTCATGATTTGGCAGCTATCTACTTGTTGGTTGGTGATTTAATCTTCTTAGACTCTTCATTGATCGATGGTTGTCCTACTTGGAGTTGGCATGAGCTACAGAGTTGGGATTTAGGAGCTTCATTGCTAGATGGTTGGTTTCATTGGTTGATAGGATTTGATGACATCTTGGGTTCCAGCTACAGACAAATTCAGATTGAGCGAGTGTTGCAGGCGCTGCTTGGTGATGACAGGGACATTATGCAGTTCTTCTTGTGGGATCCAAGTGGTGAATTGCTTGAGGACAAGCAATCTCTGGAGGGGCGGACTGTAATGCCCCCACTGTGGAGGTAGTTTGATTTAATTAATTTAATTAATTAAGTTGTCCAAAATAATGATTTTTCAAGTGGATGACTAATTAATTATTTTAATTAAATTAAAAAGTAGTATTAAGTTAATTAATCAAATAAAATAAAAATTAAAAGGTAACTTTATATTTAATTAATTTAATAAAGTGATTTAAATAAAATATTAAATCATAAAAGTCACTTGAGTGAAATAATAAAATAAAATAAAATAATATTCCTTCTAGAAGGTGACTTGGGAAAGTTCTAGAAGGAGGCCGACCTCTTGAGGAAAAAGTATAAATAGACATCATGGGGTTTCATTCTCAGCATCCAGATTTGTTGTTGTTGATGTTTGATGTTTGATGGTTGTGGAGCCTAGGGTTTTTGTAGTTGTCTTTGGCCATTGAGAACGAAAGCTCTCAATTGGTAAGCAATTTGAGAGTGTGAAATGTCACTTGAATTATTTCAAAGTTGAGGAAGTTGCTTCAGACTTTCTACTTGTACTTCAAAGCAAAATTTTATGGCCTTTGGCCAAATTTTGGCGGTATCGATTTGAAAAGATCAATTGGTGCATTGTTGGAGTCATTTTGGTGTATTGAGACTTCATCAAATATGCTATTCAAGACCTGGGCGACAGATAAAGAAATTCAATTTTATTCCTAGAGGCCACATATCACAGCGATTTCACTCTTTAGGCTTGGGCGCTCCATCCTTGGTGTCTCTACTTTCATTTGCATGCCTACAAGAGCTTGGACGGGTTATCATTTATTTATTATTTGCAAATACACCAAAACAGGGGCGATTTTGTATAAGGGGTCGATTTGGCAAGCTGGAGATTTTATCGGAATCGACATTGCTTACTTCTTCGTTGACTCTCCAAGGCGACTTTATTCCAGGTTTCTTTGCATTGTTTGGAGCTCATTTACATGTCATATTTGTATATGTTTGAAGTCTGATTTTGTACTCAGAAATTAGCAAACTTCAGAAAAGTTGTAAATTGCTAAGAGTCTTGGCAATGCTTTGCATTTTGGTTTATAAACAAGTGCTAGAGTTCAGTTTTAGATTATTAACATTTTTCATAGTCTTCTAGATTCTAGATGGATGCATGCCAAGTGTTTGATAAAAAGTCACTTGGCTGTAGGTGGCTAGTTGCTCATAGAAAATCATTTAATGAGCATTGTATTGAGTCTTTATATTGCAAATTGGAGATACAGGTTGCTGGTTGTTAATAAGTTGTCAATGAGCATTTCCATATTATTCACACTTAGATTTAGTATGCATACCAACTGTTTGTCAAAATACCAGTTGGCTGTAGGTGCATGTTTTGCATTTAGAAGTCATATATAAGCATTGTAAAAGATGAAATTAAGTCATTGATGCATCTAAGATATAGTTTATGCATTATAGTTTTGATTTCCAAGCATTTAGATTACTTTGATATCATCTTCAAGCATTTATATCAGACTGATAACTCAGACCAGCAAGCTGGAAGTTTGCAAGTGAATTGTTTGACGAAATTCCTTGAGCCTTCAATCAGCAATTTAAGGTCAAATTTGAGCAGGGTCATTATAGTTTGCCAGCAGAATAAATAGGAGCACACATACCCTGTAGGCTTACTTCAGCCACTTCCAATTCCTAACAGGAAGTGGGAGTGTGTATCGATGGATTTCATTATAGGCTTGCCAAAAGCCCAGGGTAGAGACTGCATCTGTGTGGTTGTTGATCGTTTGACAAAATATGCTCATTTTTTTCCAATTATAGCTACATTTTCAGCCACTCAGGTAGCAGAGTTGTTCTTTCGTGAGATATTTAGGTTACATGGTCTACCTCAGAGCATTGTTAGTGACAGGACAGTCGATTCATGAGTCATTTTTGGTAGGAGTTTTTCAGGTTGTGTGGAACCGAGCTTACTCCAAGCACCAATTACCACCTATAAACGAATGGCCAAACAGAAATTGTGAATAAATGGGTGGACATATCTCAAGAATTACATTGCAGGGCAGGAAAAGGGTTGGGTTAAGTGGATTTATCTTTGTGAGTATTGTTACAATACCACTTACCACCTTTCGATTCAAATGACACCATTTATGGCATTATATGGGTATGAGGCGCCTAATTTCCTTGACTTACTACTGAGTGACAGTAGAGTGCCTAGTGCTGGGGATTTGCTACAGGAAAACTAGGATATTATACGGGCTCTTCGTTAAAACATATAGAAGGCACAAAATCATCCGAAGCAGTATGCCGATCAGAAAAGAGTTGAGAGATCTTTTGAGGTTGGAGATATGGTGTACTTGATGTTGCAGCCCTATCGACAGTCCACTCTCAAGAAGAGTGGTGTAGAGAAGCTTAAGCCACGTTACTATGGGCCTTTCAGGATCATCAGGCGAGTTGGAGAGGTGGCTTATGAGTTGGAGTTTCCAGCTTGTTGGCGTTTAAATTAGCACCTCTGAAGTGCTGATTGTAAACGTTCAGCTATTTCAAATGTTTTGCAATACTTCTTCGTTATTTAAAGAGAAGTCCCTCTCTGCTGGGAGCAATGCGTAGGGAAGGGAAATGTTAACTAAAGTTCCTATCTTTTTATGCTTCAGCGGCAGGACACAAGGGTGCACAAACACAATGCGTCGTAGCTAAGCTTTTTGTCTGGTTTCTGCAGATCTCAACTACGACTAATCTAGCTTTTATCTATCCAATACCTTCAAGGTAAACAGAGCATGAGGGTAAAGGAGCGAGAATGGTTTGGTTGGATCACCTGAATTCGCCGTCTCCCGAGAATATGACCGAGGCTCTGAACTCTCAGGTATACACCAAGATAAGGTTGGTACAAGCAAACACTCTATAGGGTAAACTAGATCTGAGACCTGCCAAGGAGGAGGGACTCCTATCCGAGGTATGGGCTAGGAAATAGTTCACAAGAAACAACAATTTTACAATGCCTTGGCCAACGAGCTTGCTAAGGAGGAGGGACTCCTATCCGAAGTATAGCTTGGAAGACAACACATTAAACAACAACAAACGATAACTTGTCAATAACAAATGTCCAAGGAGGAGGGACTCCTATCCGAGGAGGGAAATGAAACAACGAGCTATTAAACACAAGACGTGGACACAACTCAAAAAGATTGACCAAAATGCAAGCGCCTTCTGATATTCTCCTTCAAAGCTTCATCAACGAATTACAAAGGTTGGGAAAGCAAAGGCACGAAATCATGCACAATTACAATCGACCAACAAACTCTCATCCAAGAGTGAACAAGTATCCGCTTTCAAAGCTGTTGGCAACAATGGCGCAGCAATTTTGCATAGCAAGTAAAAGTTAAACAAATAATGAGCCCAAGGCTCTTATTTATAGAACTCAAAGGAGTGGGCAACCCCAAAATCTCCTTGAGTTAACAATGAGTTCTTGCCAATCAATTAGCAAGATTTATTCCTAAAAAGGGGAACAAGCAGTTAACGGAAAACTACTTCAGTTAACTGAAGTCAACAAAGAGTCAACTGGAAACTACTTCAGTTGACTGAAAGTAAACTAAAGGTGAACTTTAATGAAAGTATCCCTCCAAAATAGACATCCACATTTAGTGGAGATCTAAGATCCACAAATCATGGAAGCCAATTATACATCCTTAATCAGTGGGATCTGATAATGCATGATTTAAGGAAAGTGGAATTAAACTTGGAAAGAAGCATCAAGTTAACTCCAACTACATTTAATGCCTTCTTGAGTTGACTTGGAATGAGGCATCAAGTCAACTTCAAGTATCATAAATGCCAATTGGAAGGTAGGACGTCCTTCCTAGGTGTCTTTTCACACTTCACCATTTCTGGTCAACAGCTCCTTGATCCATGTGTTGACTTCTTTCGTTTCCGGATAGTCAATGCTGTGATGACACGACATCTCTTCTTGCGCAAGCTATTGCTCTTGGTAACTTTGGCGGCTTCGTGCTTGGAATGATCTCTTCGCAGCTGGCAAGCCAAGGTGCTTACTGCCACGCGGGAGATGGTAATATTGGTCTTTTTGCTGCAAGATCAGTCTTTCTTTCTTCTTCGTCCAGAGTAACTGCTGCAGGTCTCCACTAAGCGGGAGATGTATTCTTTTCAAAGATAAAGATCTGCAGACTGCTGATGATGTCCGTTTGCTCTCCAGCAATGTGTGTAAGATCTGGTTGGAGAGTTGCTGGTGCAATGTCTGGTTGTTCAATTGGAGCCCAAGGACGCCAAATTGTCATTCTGTGAAGAAGAACTCGCCTGTTGACTGTAAACACGGATGTGTTTAGACAACTTCTGAAAAACCCCTGAAAATAGCTCCCTGCCGAGAAGTATTTTTTCGGAAAAAATCTGGCACATGGGTTTTGTTCGTGCTTCAATGCTGAACAAACCCAGTTCCTCATAATTTTGATTCTGAAACTTTTCGGAAAAACCCCAAAAATAGGAGCAGCAAGTATGTTGATTTTCGGAAATTTGACGAGATGGGTTTCTCTGGAAAATTATGCTGGATCTACCCAGTTGATCTGATCTGATGTAGCCTGCCACCTTTTTGAAATGTGCAAGAAAACCTAAGACAAGAAGAGAGGAAGTAGACAGAAGATGGATTGGAAGTTTTTATCTGACTCTCTGAGAAAATCCGTCTCTAAATCCAACCTCAGATCAGCAATCTTCTTCTGCTTCAGATCTGCAAGAAATATCGAAGAACGGATGAAAACCTTGGCCAGATCTGTAAATGGCGTCCTTGAGAGCTTATGGCTGTTCTTGATCATCAACCTGCAATGAAATAATGAAGTGGGATGTCTATACCTTGATTACATAGACTCAAGCCTTAGATCCACAAGTTTGGGGACCTAACTCACGATCAAAAGTGATTTTGGCTTGATCTAAAGTTCAAAAAGGTGATTTCCACTGATCGTGGAGTGTTTTAGCCAAGTTTTGCTCAAAATATCTTGACTTTAGTCAACAACTTGACCTTTGACTTCTTCAAGGCGTCCCTTTTGATTTTTGCAAGTTTTTTATTATTTTCTCTCTTGAACAACCTCAGTTTGATCCTGAATCTGGCTTGATCTGTTGATCCTGAGATGATGCTGACACATTCACTGCTGAGCTGGATTTGACCTGAAGAGGAGTGCCTGGGAGGCACGATGATGAAAAGCTGAGTTTAGGGCTTCAAAAGAAAGGGCGCCTTTTCCAAGAAAAGGCTCTTTTGCTAATGCCTTGGTGAATTTTCAAACTTCGTTCCTCAGCCTTTTGAAATGACCTCTCGTGCTTTGATCTGGATTTCTCGTTGATCGGAGAATCAGATGCTTTCACTTGATATCCCACCAGGTAGCCAGCTCCATTTCACCGAAGATGAATGAATTCAGAAAACTTGGAATTCATTTTAGGGCTCCTTTATTCAAGGGCGCCCCTCATTGAAAAGAGCTCTTTTGTCTTTCAGCATGGTTATCTTTGTCTGAAAAGTTGCCTACTTTGATCTCGATTATCCGTTGACTGCATTGTCAGACGTTTACGCTTTCAGTTGTGTTTCCGAGATCTACTTGGGCTGAGAAAGTTATCCTAGGAAGCCTTTTGTTGTTTATCAGCATCTGGAGGTCCAAAAAAAAGGTAGCCTTTCTTTTGAAAAGGCTCTTTTTCTTTGATCTTCACGTTTGACAATCATTTTCTGATATTTCTTCAACTGCCTTTTTTCGCTCTGTCAGCGACTGTTTATGATCTACTCTTTAGATGGTTTGTCTGTTTGTTTTGTTGTCGCGCCAGCAAGCAAACGTCAAGAATGAATGTCTTGAAAGATCTTGGTGATTGCATTTGACCCTCAAAGATCATGGGCGCCCCTGCTTGAAAAAGGCTCTTTTCAGCATGTGAACTTGTTTTTCCTTCGTAACGTTTCCAGAGTTAGTCAAATTTCGACCTTTTTCAATTTCAGAAAAACTCCTCCGTCGAAGATCACCATTTCTTCATGTCTCACGTTCATCGTGTATGGATGTTTGGGAAAATGACTAAGGCATTTGACCGCATAGCCTCCTCTTGGCAGCAAGGCGTGCATTCTCCAGACTTAGTCAATTTTTAGCATTTTCATTTTTGAAAATCCCAGACTTAGTCAATTTTCAACATTTTTCATTTTTGAAAATCCCCTTCATCAAACAGCATCATTTTAGACCTTTTCCGCCATAGTTGCGTCGTTGAAGCTTTCGAAGGTTAGCTTTCAGCACCTGATACTGGCCAATCTGCCATTAATGGCTGCGGAGCTCCTAACTTTGTTCCTGAAAAATAGAAATAGACCCACCAGAGTAAAACTTGTCCTTTGATGATTCTGACTTGACCAATGTGATTGTGAAGCCTTTTAATCCTATCAAAATCATTTTCAATCATTTCTAGGAAGGTCCTATTTTCGGGGGTTTCCCTGAAAATAGGGGCGAAAAACCCTAATTTTCAAATTTTCAGAATTTTGCACGTGTTTCTTGACAGAAACCCACCAAGATTCTATGATTGGTTTGACCTAAAACTGACTTTACATGGCATTTTAACAAGATTTAGCTCAATTTATACAGAATGCCAAAAAAATTATTTTAGGTACAACACAGTTGACAGCAAGTTGCATAATGTGTTTCATGTGTCACGCCTAAAGAAGGTGTTAGGACATCGTGTTGTTCCTTCCACTGTCTTACCACCCTTAGATGATGAGGGGAAGTTGATTCTAGTGCTTGAGGCTATCTTGGAAGTTAGGGAGAGACAATTGCGGAAACGGATCATCAGAGAGTATTTGATTAAATGGAGGGACTTGCCGGTTGAAGATGCTACTTGGGAAAGTGAGGATATTCTTCAACATCCAGAGTTGAGATTGCTTGGGGACAAGCAATTTCAGGAGCGGCAGACTGTAATGTCCCTTTTTTCGTAGCCATCTCAGTGGGATTTCTTTGCCTTTTTTCTCTGAAGGCTAAGTGGAGGAATAAGGAGAAATTAATTAAGTTAATTATTTATTAAGTCATCAAATAAATTAAAAATTAAAAGGGTGACTTTATATTTAATTAATTTAATTAAAGTGACTAAATAAAACATTATATCATAAAGTCACTTAAAATAATATTAAAAAAAAAAAGGAAATATATCTTTTATCCCACATTGGCAAGGAAAGTGCTTGAGCTCTCACAAGAAAAGAATAAAAGGCTCTTAAGGGGCTCATTTGGGATTATCCTGGATATTGACATTTGATTTGATAAGTTTGTTTGTTGGAGCCTTGGGGTTTCTGCAAAATATAGTTGAAGGTCTTTGGGTACGAAGTTCCCATTGATTTGCATAACTGAAGTAGTGAAACTATCTACTGAAGGGTTGCAGCTGTTTGGAGGAGTTACTTCAGACTTCTCACTGTGGAAAAATTGTGGCCAAAGGCCAATTTTGAGAGATAATTGATTGGAGTAGTTGAAGAGCATTTTAATTGATTATAGTCTTCATCTTCATGCCTGTTGGGGACGATTTTTGGAGAGCATAATATTCTGATATAATTTTCCAGTCACATATCAGCTTGCTAGAGAGATACGATTTAATTCATGGGAGTCTTATTTGGCATCAATTTCTTCTAGGAAGTGAGGCGCACCACTCTTGGGCATCTATTGATGATTTTTGGAGCTTAAAAGAGGTGAAAGGAGTTGTTAATATTTTATTACAAGCAATCTGATCCAGAACAGGGGCGACACTACTAGGGGTTCGATTTCTTCATTTGGGAAGGTCTTCTTCATCAACAAAAGTAGCTATCAAGTCTCCAGCTCATCTACAATTATTATACCAGGTTCCTCTTGCCATTTGTTGCATATTCATTGCATTCTAGATTTAATACCAAGGCTGCATTTTGTACTCAGAATTTGAATACATTACATATGTTGTAATGCCAAGAGTCTTGGCTCATTTTATATCAACATTGTAGTTGACATCATATTGCAATAAAGGAGTTATAAGTTGCTGTTCTAATATAGTTGTAACTGAGCATGTTAATTATCATTCATGATCAACTTAATAGTATGCATGCCAAGTGTTTGTAGAAATGCTACTTGGCTATAGGTGCACATTTCTTGTATAGAATTTCATGTATTTGCATTTGAAAAGACAAAAATAATTGCATTGTCATCATAGATCATTGTATAGCTATCGTAGTGTTGTTTGCAAAGCATTTACATCCATTTGTGACCAATTGAAGACAAGCAAAACAAACTGAAAACTCAGAAACAGCAAGTTAAGAGGTTGCTGTAAGGAAAGCTAGATGCGGAAGCAACTCTCCTAATGACAAAACCTCAGGGGAGAATGCAAAGATACCTTTTAAATTTTACAATTACAGTCCAATTAAGATGCACATGAAAGAGATAACAGAAACAGAGTATTTGACAAACACATATGAACACCAGATTTACGTGGGAAAACCCTTACGGGAGAAAAACCCACCACACCAAAAGAAGTCACTTTGTATTACAGTAATAAAGATTACATACAGAGATTTGACTTATCTTTCTGATGTTAGTTTACAGTAGCATTCACCATGAACAACCTTGTTACAGAACATTCACGTTACAGTCTTCACAGAATAGACTTCATCCACTGATCATACAACCACACACCAATCTGTTGATCCATCGAACCCATCACAATCTGCAATCACTGAGTATAACCATGTCGCCCCTGTTTGTCGAGCTTCCTCTCAGTAACGGCCGCAACAGTCCAACTGCTAGCGGTTCCCATTCAGCTTCTCTGATTGGCCAATGACTCACCACGTAGGATGGTCTTCTCTCGGACAAAGCGATCAACCTGTGTTGGCATGTCGGTGAGACACTAACCGTGTCTCCCTGCTGCCACAAGACTTAACTATCGATGTCGCCAAGAGTCATCCTTATCGCCAAGATGTTACATCGAGTCCAGAGAGCTATCGCTCAGACTTCGCCATGTCGCCAAGACCTCATACCGACAATCATCACATGTATCGCTATCGCCAAGACTTATCACTATCGGTGAAACATCATACTGAAGCTTCAAAGTCACACAGACGTGAGTTTTCCATTTGGTGAGACAATCGTCTTTCGCTGAGAGATCATACCGAGTCATTAAGGGTTATACCGAAACGTTCAACATTCGGCAAGACATACCGCTTTCGCCAGGAGATCATACCGAGGTTCAAAGATACTCCGAAGTGCTCATCTATCGCCAAGACATATCGCTATCGCTGAGACGTTACTCCGAGATCTTAAGTCATACCGAGCACCAAGCAACAGTCGGTAAGACTTCTGTCCATCGCTGAGACCTCACACCGAGACCTTTGTGCTGCTTTGAGTGTATACCGTCGGTGAGGCACACCAACTGTCGCCAAGAGTTCTTCCCGAGTGTTCAAGTCATACCGATGTCCCCAAGATAAAGCTGTCGGCGAGACATCCATATCGGTAAGACTTACCGAACACCCAAGACTCTCTCCGAAGACTTCATTAGAAAACGCTGTCGGCGAGACTTCGTTCGTCGCTAGGACTTCACACCGAAGTAAGCCTTTCGGCCAAGTGTCTCCTCGATATATGATATGAATGGCCTGTCGGCTAGAGATCTCCACTCGGTAGGAGATCACAACGACTGTCACAAGTCACAGCGATATGCTCCTTCGGCATGACTTAAACATTGTCTCGGCGACCTGTACAAACCACACGATCCAAAGCTGCTAGTCAGCCAGACACAAAAGATGTCACACCGACTTGGCCCTTTCAGAGGTTTCAGCTTGTGGGATTGAGGCACATATTTCCAACAATCTCCCACTTGACAAAGATCACACAAGCACATCCAGGGCACAACGAACCTACTTAAAATCATGGGTACTAAGGCCCATTGAACTGGCACACCACCTGAACTTGTTTGTGCTCACTGGCTTCGTCAATGCATCTGCAACATTCTCCAGAGTATCAACTTTTTCCAAACTGACCTTTCCATCCTCCACCATATCTCGCATAAAGTGGTACCGCATCTATATGTTTCGGCCCCGAATGGAAAGTTGATTCTCTAGACAAATTGCACTCTGACCGTCCACAAAAATAGTTATTTGCCCCGCGATCAAAACCAATGTTATTGCCCAGAACGCAAGCGTTTTAACCAAAACGCTTTACAAGCGTAGCAGCTCGCCATGTATTGACCTGCAGCCCAGTGGACCGGCTTCTGACACGTGGCTACTCATCCAACTCACTGCACCACCATTCAACATGAAAGTATATCCACTGGTGGACCTCCTATTGTCAATGTCCCCTGCCCAATGAGAATCCACATAGCCTCGAATACTAAGAGTCCTCTATGATTCAACCAGGTTCCCATGGTAACACAAAGAAAAATCTGAAGTGCCCTTCAAATATCTGAAAACTCTCTTTCTGACATCCCAATGTGTGCTTCGGGATTAGCCATAAGCCCATTTAAGAACTCCCATTTGCTTGGGCAATGTCTAATATGATGCGACTATTGCATACATGAGGCGCCAAGCTGCACACTAGCATAGGGGTACCTTTGGTCATGTCCTCCATCTCGTTAGAGATTTTGGACAATCTTCAACCGGATAACCCCAGTTCCTTGCAAGACTGGAACAACTAGCTGTTTGCAATCATTCATGCAAAATCTCTCTAAAACAGTCTTGATATACTTACTCTGACTGAGCCCAAGTTTTCTACTATTTATGTCCCTGGTTATCTCCATCCCCAGAATATACCTTGCTGCACCAAGATCTTTCATTCCGAACTTAGCAGACAACTGAGACTTAAGATCAAAAATCATCAACTTACTATTGCCTATGAACAACATATCATCAACATAGAGAGCAATAATAAGAACTTGATCACTTTCAGCTTTGTAATAGACACAATAATCAGATTTTGATCTCACAAATCCCAAAGACAATACAAAAAGTATCAAATTTAAATTTTCCACATTCTAGGTGTTGCTAACCCATCTGAGACTTCTTTAACTTTGACAATTTCTTTACCTTTTCTCAACAGAGATTATACTTTCGGGCTGGGACATATAGATTTCTTCTTCCAAGAGATTGTGAAATGAGATGTCTTCACACGTATCCATCGTTAGAGCTCTAAGTTGGAAACTTAGCTGCGGGGAGAAAGAATTTCCTCATAAGCAATTCCCTCTACCTAGAAATAACCCTTCGCAACCAATTTTGCCTTGTACTTTTCCACACTGCCATCCAGACCAATCTTCTTTTTAAATGCCCATTTGCAGCCAAGAGCTTTTCTACCTTTAGGCAAGGGCACCAAACTCAAAGTGTCATTCTTTTCTAATGATGCCATTTCTTAGTTCATGGCTTCCAACCAAGAGTCTGAATCGGACATTTTAAATGCCTCTTTCACAGTTCTAGGCTCATTAGTGCTAGAAATCAAAGCATAGGCACAAGTAGAATCTATCAAAGAGAACCCATACCTATCAGGTTGCTTTCTTTCATGAGTTGACCTCCTCACTTGTTGAGGCTAAGGTTGTTGTTGTTCTTCAGAACTTTTAGAACTACTTGAGCTCTCCTGATTTCAATTTTATTTGTATTTTCAATTCCTCTTTGCTCGTTGTAGGAGGAATTCCAACTATCTTTATTGTTTTTACGACTTTGTTTTACATTCTGAATTAAAGGTAGAAGGCTTGATCCACAATTACACTTCTCTTGTATACAACCTTTTCGTGCTCCGATTCCAAAGCTTGTATCCTTTTATGCATACGACACTATAACTTGATAAAGATACATTTGTGACCTTGTTCTCCAACTTAGATATTTTCTCATGCATGCGTGCATATGCCTCGACCAAAAACAGATATGTCTTAAAGAGGGGCTATTACGGATACTGCGGCTTCCAAAGGTGTTTTCTCAACAAGAACAGAATTTGGAGAACAATTAATCAAGTAACATGCAGTAGCAACAGCCTCAGCCTAGAACTTCTCCTACAAGCCAGCACTACTCAGCATACTTCGTGCTCTCTCCATCAGCATCTGATGTGCTTTACGCAACTCCATTTTGTTGTGGAGTGGCAAAGGTGTAGTCTTATGTCTTTTAATCCCATGGTCTTTACAATACCTCGAAATCATCGAACAAAATTCACCACCATTAGCCCGGTCCTTAAGCGTTTAATTTTCCTTCCGGTCACGATTTTTCTACAAGGTTCTTAAATTCCTCAAACCGGTGAACACTTCTGATTTACTTTTCAAAAAATAAACAAATGTTCTCAAATAATCATCAATGGATGATACATAGTACCTTGACTTAGACAAAGAAGGAACATTCATTGGACCAAATACATTAGAATGAATATAATCTAGCAAACCAGAAGATTTATGAGGACTAGAATAAAATGAAACACGGTGCTGTTTTCCATATATACAATGTTCGGGAATTTTAAATTCAAAGGTTACAATCTTCAATCCCTCAGGTTTTTTATTCTTCAAGGTTTTTAAACCTTTCTCTCTAATGTGGCCTAGCCTATGATTCCAAACCATAGGAAGTTTAACTTCCATAGAGTTTACACAATTAGGAACATTTCCCTCTTTTCCTCCATGAGTAGCCTTCTGTGACTTTATAGAGACACTGTTGCATTGAACAGCATGTGCATCCAGCTTGTACAAGGTACCAATACGAGCACCCCTTGCTAGCACCATTGAGCCTCTAGTCATCTTGCAGCCTGTAAGAACCCTGATGGTTCTCAACTCGAAACCCTAACTAAGATTGTTTTGTTTTTGCAAGTTTTTTGATTTTTTGTGTTTTGATGGATTTTCAGACAAATAATGAAGGCTGCGATTTTGCTAAAAATGCAAATAAATTCCAAATAAATTCTAAACTTCATGGAATAAGCTCAAACATGCTCAGAGAATATGGGCGCATCATCTTATTATTTTTTTAGAGCTTTTACAAATAAGAAATACAATGTATCAATTAAATATGAATTTATTTCAACAGGAAAACCTGATTCTTATTGCAGCCGCCTGGAGCATTGAAGAAAATGTACAGCTGAAGGAAATAATAAGTCTTTGATCATAGGAAACAATGCTGAACCTCTGAGAACCTTAGGCGCACTTGATCTGGATGAAATGATCTGAAGACAAGAAGCGGAAATCTCAAGAAGTGATGGTACGGCCTGCAAGTACAGAAATGTACGGCCTGACTGCTACAGCAAATAAAATAGTACGGCCTCAAGAATAAATGCCAGATCTCTGATGAATGATCTCTGATAAATTCGCCTCAACTGGTAGATGAATATCTCTACTAAACTCTGATGAATCTGTCAATAAATCCAATCTGTAACTCCTGAATGAAGTCACCCAGATGCAAGCTTAAACTGGTATTTCACAGTCTCAGTCTGCCTAATTCCTGAAGAGTTTTCGTTCTCCAGAAACGTCTGTCTGCCAGAAACCCTAGGGTTTGTAAACTCCAATGCTCAGAGCAAAAGACAAAAGTTGAATAGCATAATCATAATGGTTCGATTTTGTCTTGAGTGAATATATATTTTCCTTTGAAAAGTTCGACCCAAACTCCTTTTAAAATAATCATTTAATTAAATGACTTAATTCGCCCTTTTTACTTTAGGAGAAATAATCAATAATTAATTGGCGTCTCTTTAAGTGAATAATAAATATTCACTAAGTCAAAAATTAATACTTTATTATAAAGTATAATAAATACTTTATAACAGGCCAAATTAATTAAATATTTCAATATTTCAATAAAGTGGCTTTAATATAAAGTCAAAATATTAAATATTTAATAAATCATTAAATACTCCTTATTTCTCCGTCTGATCATCAAACTGCAAAACTGGGTCGACTCTGAGCTGAATAGTTGAACCAGGTGCCCTGCCCAAAATAGCAGCTTCCGCCTGACCTAACTTTCTAAAAATAGAAAGTTACTGAAAATGCACTCTGGAAGATTCTGCGAAGGCCCAACCTGACACAACTGCAACACTGGAGCTACCAAACACTGAGCAACTGCCCCAGATGATCCTCTGCACACTCCTGTCAACCTACGAGGATCGAAATAATAGGCTCACTCCTCGACAAACAGTGTCAGCTAAAATGGGGACATTACACAGCCATTTCCAGAGAACGTGACTTGCACTCCAATATCATTCAGCTTACTAATAGAAGTAAGTTTCGAGCCAAACCTGGTATATGCATTACATCATTAATTCCCTTCACTCTTCCATCAGGGAATTGAATTCTGACTCTTCCACGCCCAACAATTTCCAACGTTGAATCACTTGCCAAGTACACCTTTCCACCATCGTATTCTTCGTACTTCGTAAACCAGTCTCTATGAGATGTCATGTGGAAAGATGCTCCAGAATCAATCAGCCAGACATCATCTGATGCCTACGCAGCCAAGGCTGCAATGAAGGCGTCTGCATCACTATGAGAAGAATCATTGTCAGAAGAATACTTCTTTTTCTTCTTCTCCTCTTTACAATCCTTTCGGACATGACCAGGTTGCCCACAGTTCCAGCACTTCACCTTGGACTTCTTGCCAGGAGGCTTTGATCTCCCCTCTAATTTCGATTTAGATTTCTTTTCTTTCTTCTTGCCTTTCTCTTTCGACCTTCGCACTCCTAACAACAAGGGCCTCCTTAGCCATCTCCAGAAGATTTCCTTCTCATCTCTTACGATAACAAAGCAACAACATCTTCCATCTTGAAACTAGATGTTGTACTCCCCAATATAGCCATCACCCGAGGGTGATCCCATGAATCGGCAAAGAGCACAATGTCGGCTATCTGACGATCCTCTTCATCAATCTTCACACCAGCGGATGTTAAGCATTACCCGTGGCATGTTGAATCGTTCAAATGATCAGCAATAGACTCTCCTTCCCTACATTCTCAAAGTGTACAACTTCTTCCTCGGGGAGCGGTTTATTCACCAAAGACTTCCCTTGATAAATAGATGCGGTCTCTTCCACAAGGAAGATCGCAGTCTTCTCTTCATCACATTGAGGAAAAGGCAGTGCCAAGCGAGCCTTATCAACCCCGCTTGAACTTTATCTGCAAGGTCCTGATCTTCTTGCTTCATGCACGTAGGTTTAGTTTGAACCACGGTAAAGCCCACCGAGATCGATCCGCTAAGAGATCCTCCATTTTGAGTTTCCACAACTCAAAATTGCTGCCATTGAACTTCTCAATTTCAATCTTTCCTGACGTGCTAGCCATCTCAATCTGTAATTCGAATTTGACAAACTTCTACAAGACTCCCACTGAACAGAAATTGACACAAAAAACCCAACGTACCCACAAGGATAACACAACTAACCAGGCTCTAATACCACTTGTAAGGAAAGCTAGATGCGGAAGCAGCTCTCCTAATGTCAAAACCTTAGGGGAGAATGCAGAGATACCTTTTAAATTTTACAATTACAGTCCAATTAAGATGCACATGCAAAAGATAACAGAAATAGAGTATTTGACAAACACATATGAACACCAGATTTACGTGGGAAAACCCTTACGGGAGAAAAACCCACCACACCAAGAGAAGTCACTTTGTATTATAGTAATAAAGATTACATACAGAGATTTGACTTATCTTTCTAATGTTAGTTTACAGCAGCATTCACCATGAACAACCTTGTTACAAAACATTCACGTTACAGTCTTCACAGAATAGACTTCATCCACTTATCATACAACCACACACCAATCCATTGATCCATCGAACCCATCACAATTTGCAATCACTGAGTATAACCATGTCGCCCTTGTCTGTTGAGCTTCCTCTCAGTAATGGCCGCAACAGTCCAACTACTAGCGGTTCCCATTCGGCTTCTCTGATTGGCCAATGACTCACCACGTAGGATGGTCTTCTCTCGGACAAAGCGATCAACCTGTGTTGGCATGTCGGTGAGACACTAACCGTGTCTCCTCGATGCCACAAGACTTAACTATCGATCTCGCCAAGAGTCATCCTTATCGCCAAGATGTTACATCGAGTCCAGAGAGCTATCGCTCAGACTTCGCCATGTCGCCAAGACCTCATACCGACGATCATCACATGTATCGCTATCGCCAAGACTTATCGCTATCGGTGAAACATCATACCGAAGCTTCAAAGTCACACAGACGTGAGTTTTCCATTCGGTGAGACAATCGTCTTTCGCTAAGAGATCATATCGAGTCATTAAGGGTTATACCGAAACATTCAACATTCGGCAAGACATACCGCTTTCGCTAGGAGATCATACCGAGGTTCAAAGATACTCCGAAGTGCTCATCTATCGCCAAGACATATCGCTATCGCTGAGACGTTACTCCGAGATCTTAAGTCATACCGAGCACCAAGCAACAGTCGGCAAGACTTCTGTCCATCGCTGAGACCTCATACCGAGACCTTTGTGCTGCTCCGAGTGTATACCGTCAGTGAGACACACCAACTGTCGCCAAGAGTTCTTCTCGAGTGTTCAAGTCATACCGATGTCCCCAAGATAAAACTGTCGGCGAGACATCCATATCGGTAAGACTTCTTACCGAACACCCAAGACTCTCTCCGAAGACCTCAACAGAAAATGCTGTCGGCGAGACTTCGTTCGTCGTTGGGACTTCACACCGAAGTAAGCCTTTCGGCCAAGGGTCTCCCCGATATACGATATGAATGGCCTGTCGGCCAGACCTAAAGCATGTCACACCGACTTGGCCCTTTCAGAGGTTTCAGCTTGTGGGATTGAGGCACATATTTCCAACAGTTGCAAGTGAAGTGTTTAACAAAATTCCTTGAAGCAAACTTAGGTCAGTTTTGAAGGGAATTTTTCTAGAGTGGTTTAAGAAGTGTGAACATTGACATTTTGATCTATTTCCTCTCCTTTAGGTGAAAAAATCCTAAAGTGTTAGAAGGTTATAGTAATCAAGATCTTTGTTTTGCATTTTGGTAACCCTTAAGATATTCCTTGAGAGCTAAACTTTAGATCAAAAGTTGCAAGGGATATTACATTAGTCAAATTTTCCCTCTTTTCAAAAAACGTGCGATTTTCCCCATCAACCCAATTCAGCTATGTAGAGAAATAGTCAAAAGCAGTTTCCAAGGTTGAGAAAAGTAGGAGATCATCTTAGTTATGTTCAGGATCCTCAGTTGATTCATCATCCAATGCCGAGGATCTGTCGAACAACGCAAAGTGCAGATCAAACGGTGGCATTTCGCGGAAAAATGAAGAAAATCAAAGAAAAAGTGAAAATCATCAATTTTTGACTATGGAATCCTAGGTGCCCCTGTCAAGGAAAGGCGCCTAGCTTTTGATGCCTTAGTTTATTTTTTGCCCCGTCCAAAAATTCATCAAACTCCTCCACTCGGTTCCATTTCTCAGAAAATCAGTTAGATGCAGTGTCGGGGGTTGGCAAAGGGTATATAATTCATCTCAATTATGATCAGGCTTGCCTAATTAACTGCCTTTCAGTCTCTATTATTCACCGACTAGCGAGAAAAGACACTCAAACTAGGGTCATTGGCTTCCGCCAAAAACACACAAAACGAAAAAATTAAAAAATTTGAAAATCATCAAAATTTGGCTAAGGCATGGGATGCTAGGCACCCCTATTAACTAGGGGCACTTGGGTTTTGATGCCCTTAGAAATTTTTCGACCCCGGCGTGCCTTCTTTCCAATTCAGCCTCCGTTGGTAGTTTCGAGAGCTCGCAATCATGATCAGATGATGTAGGATGCTGATATGGAGGCTGTAGATCAGTTCAACATTGATTAAACATGAGATTGCCATGGTCAAAAAGATTTTATCAGTTGGTAGCATTAGATTGTATGATGTCCCGATGCGGGCCCCTATCGGAAGGTGACGTAGGTCTGTCAGAGCGGTTTGCCCAGCCACGTGTCCGGGGTCTTCGGCGGGAGTACCTATCCTGGGGATGCCCCCTTAACACTAAGAGGGGTGCCGTTCACTACCAGTCTGGGCTTTTGGTGCAACGGTAACTAACTTGGTATCACAGCTAGAGGTCTCGAGGTCGAGACTCGCGGAGCGTGGTGGTGTGATGTCCGTCTGCAATTCTCGAGGAAGGTAGCGTGGAGTCTGTCAGAAGCCCGGTTTACCCGATACGTGTCCGGGGTCTTCGTGAAATTCTATCACGGGATGCCCTTAGCAGCTAAGAGGTGCCATTCACTACCCGGTCTGGGATTTTGGTGCAGCGGTAACTAACTTGGTATCGGTGGAGGTCACCGAGAATTGAACTTCAGCGGGCGATGGTATGACTGCGATGTCCGTCGCGAATGGGAAGAATTGGCGGCTAGGTACTGTCCGGCGGTTTGCCCGATACGTGTCAGGGTCTTCGGCGAGTACCTATCACGGGGATTAGCCCTTAGCTAAGAGTTGTGGATTTCTTTCTACCGGTCGGGCTTTTTGGTTGGCGATGGCTTCAGCAAAGCGAGGTGTTTAACACCCTCCAGCGTTGAAAGAGCATCGGATAGGCTATACTGTAGCCGACTGCGTGGTGGTTTTATTCGTCACTGAGAGACGCCTTCAGCGGCACCACGCATCTCGCTTCCCCGACCGCCAAAGCGGACTTCAATGGCACCCTCTTTAATCCCGAGGACTCAGGCACTTTCCGGCTAACCGGACTACGTGGCTGGAAAGCTGCTTCGGTTCGATGCTACTTCGATGAACGCTGCTCGAAATCACCGGTGTTGGCTTTCATCAGAGTCGGTGGGCTAGGAAGCAAAAGCAAGCAAAAGTTAAAAAACGAAGAAAAATTCTAACTTTGGGATGTCTAGGTGCCCCTGTCCAATCAAGGCGCCTAGCATTTGGTGCCATAGTCTTTTTTTGGCTTTGGTTGTTCATTGATCAAATACGCATCCTCACACGCGTGCTTTTTTCCCCTACAAAGGAGGAATTCATCGTTGCACGTGCAAATGGACTCATATTTGTTTGCATACAAGGTTTCTATCTTCATGGATAGACTTGAAAATTTTAGGGCTTTGCGAAGAAAGTGTTTTTTTGTCTTCAAACTCTATTTAAGAAGGCTTTTGGCATTCATTCTTCATATTTTGCAAGTTGGCATCCAAAGGAGGAAAGATAGAATTTTCTTCTCATAAAGATTTGGAAGCTCAAACAAAGTGTTTTTTCAGTGTTCTCCGTGGATTCGGGATTGGGAAGCACAAAGGCACACTTTTTCATGGTCCAATCTTCTAGGGCATCACATTTCAGAAATAGGTGGTCAACCTTTTTAGTTTTCGTCGATATGGGTCCATTTACTTTTTGCTCCTCTTGAAGATTGGGAAATTTTACATCTCCAAAAATTTTCTTTTTCAGCGCTTTTTCAAAAAGCCCTCAACTTTTTCAAAATTTGATGAACCGGTTCTCTTCAGATCGTGATTGTCTACAAAACCCAAATCTTAGCTATTTTTCAAGGAATCCGCTTTTTGGAGAAAAATCAACTTATTTTCAGCAGTTTGCGCAAAACTTTTCCGAACATAGGCGTGTTCAAGTCAAAATTCAAGTTCTTAAACATGCAGTATTCTCCAATAGAAATCAGGACCAAATTAGTGTTGCTCCACGATTACCTGAGAACATTCGAAATTGACTTGCATCATGTGATTCCAGTGCTTGATTTGCGTGCTTTGGAAGATGTAGGAAACATTGCAGTTGGGAATCTTGGTTATTTCGGGTTGCTTGCAGCAGCTTCAATCCCCATCTCAGTGCAAAGCCTTGAATTCGTAATTGCTTGTGTTAAGCATTACAATCCAACTTCACGAGAAATCCAATCAGCAGATGGGCGTACTATTTGCAGCCTCAGGCCGGATGATGTTGAAAGATGTTTCTCAATACCACCATGGACAAAAAAATTCATCATTTCGATTGAAGAATGTGAAAAGGTGTGGTATGTGCAAAAGGAGAAATACCAAAAAAGAGTTGCACAAAAGTGGTTGAAAAAGAAGCATAATACTTTGCTGCAAAATGTTGGGTGTGTTGAGTTCAAGGAGGCAATTACCAACTTTTTGGCAGATATAGTTTCCCAAATTATCAATGAGTGAGTCACCTTTTTGGGGCAGCAAAGATTTCCAAAAATAGATCTAAAAGCAGCAGTTAACTCGATGCCTTTTCTGAGTTTAACTTGCTATTCTTGTTTCATGCTTATCTATTCTTTGTGAAATAAGAAAAATCAAATGTATAGTTGGAACTTTCTTTGCTTTTTGATTTTAGCAGGTAGTTAGTTAGTTGTCTTGTGTTAGTTTTATAAATAAATCTTGCGAGTTGGCAAGTCTAGTTAGCTTAACGCAAGGAGATTTTAGGGTTACCTACTCCTTGTTTGTGTATAAATAAGGGCAGTCTTGCCCATTATTTTTTAGAGAACTGTTATTGTAAGAGCTAATTTGTAAGCCTGTATTGCTGCAAAATGTTGTTCAGTTACCATTCAACTTGTGTCAAGTGTAATTTGGTGTTTGATCACACATTGTAAGCCTGTCTTTGCTACAATCTGTTGTCCCAGAAGTGTACCTTCTTTTAGAAATTGAGAGAAATGAAAACTTATGCCTTCTTTGCTCTAATTTACTCTCTCGATCTCTTTCAGTTTCTTGTCTTATGTGTTTTGCTTGTATAATCTTTATTTCAGCTTACATCTTATAAGTACAATGAGTCTTCAGGTGTGATCTGGAAGTAAGTTTATTAAGCTTCCGTGTTAATCGAATCATTCCTCGTTTACTTCTGAGTCTCAAGCTCTGAGTTTACTTGAGTTGTCAGAAGCGTCTATAGTTTAGGCCTAGTTGTAGTTTGAAGTTTTGGAAAAGAGAAAACCTGAGCTATGACACAAAGAGTTTTATAACCTTGCGCTCTTAGCTGAGAATAAAAAGATTGGCAGTAGTTTAGTATTCTTTTTAAGCATCATCAGCGAAGAGGGAGCTTCCCCTCCTAATTTGAAGAGCAGTTTAACTGTGCATAGCTGTCCGTTTCTAATCCGCATTCTAGAGGTGCAAATTGAAACGCCAACTATTATCATCCGTTTTCACCACAAACTTCTTGCAATTCAAGTATTGCCTAGATTTGGCCAATGCATGCATGATGGCTAACATCTCCTTGTTATAAATAGAGAAGCTCCTTTCTATCTCCTTGAGCTTCCTACTTTCAAATGCTATGGGTTGTCTATTCTGCATCAACATTCCTCCAATCCCCTCTCCCGAAGCATCACATTCTAGAACAAAGGGAAGTGAGAAATCAAGAATAGCCAAAATAGGACATGAACTCATTACCTCTTTGAGCTTCTCAAAAGCTCTTTGTGCTGAAGGGCTCCAAGAGAAGCCCCTTTCTTCTTCAGATTTGTCAGTTGGGCTGCAAGTTGTGAGAAACCTTTTACAAACCTCCAATATTAGCTACATAGTGTTGATGTTATTACAGCTTCGGGCTTCATACTTCCTTATTTATTTGTGATTATTTAATGGCAACATATCTCTAAGATGGCCGACCTCCTTTGTAATTATTATTTATTATTTGTAATTATTTTTATGGTGGCCGACCTTGTCCTTGAAAAGGTGTGACCCCTCTAAGCAACATGTATTTATAGAAGGTCACTTTCTCTCATTTGTGTATCAATCAAGTTCGAGCATTTCTTTTCTTCCAAGTGCGAATTCTTCAAGGGCAGATCAATCAAGTGCAGATTGCAAATTATCAAGAGCAGATAGCGAATTTCTTAAGGGCAGATCTGAGTTACAAGGAAGTGCTGATTACTTGTTATCATTGCATCTTGTGAAGGTGCTGCATATCGACCTTGAGATTGGCCTCATTGTAAAGAGACTTGTTGCCATTATTGATATATAATAGAGAGATATTTGTTGTTGGGTTTTTTCCCCTCAAGAAGAGGGTTTTCCCAGGGTATCTGTTGTGTTCTTGTGTTGAATTTGAAGTTAATTTTATGTGCATTACATCTGATCATAAAACTAACATGGTATCAGAGCGGGTTTGAAGAAGATCATGATCAGATTTTGTTATCGCAGCGATACTCTCCATTGTCTTTTCATATCTTTGTCTATCTCTATTTTAGTCAAGATGCTGAACGGTCTTAAACTTGAGGATAGACTCGAGGGAGCATCCAACTATACATCATGGAGGTTCAGAATCATGCTCACCTTGGAAGAGAATGATTTGGCTGAGTTTGTGGTGACCAAAGTTCCTGAACCAGAGGAGGAAGAAGAGAAGTTGTAGTGGAGGAAGAAAGACATCAAGGCAAAGAAGATGTCGGTTGATTCCATTAAGGATCATATCGTTCCTATTGTCTCTAAGTTGAAGACGGCAAGAGACATGTTCAAAACATTGGAGGGGATGTACGAAATCAACAACACCAGCCGGGCACTTGCCTTGAAGCAACAACTTCATCATGTTAAGATGGCAGAAGGAGAATTTGTCATCACCTACTTCATGAAGATTTCTGAATTGAGAGATCAACTCTCTACCATTGGTCATATTGTTGATGACAAGGATTTGACCATGTTGGCTCTTAATGGTCTTCCTTCATCTTGGGAGTCTTACATTCAAGGAATCAGTGCGAGATCGAAACTTCCCAAGTTTGATCGATTGAGGGCAGATTGTATTCAAAAGGAGTCGAGGTTGGCTGCGAGAGGTATGGGTCGAAGCTCTACAAATGAAGACATTCGTGTTCTTTCCACTTAATCCTCGAAGAAGGAAGGAAAAGGAGGAAAGAAAAGATATTTCAAGAGGAATAGAGATAAAGGGTCAAATGGTGCTCCTGCATTCAAGAAGAAGTGGGACCTCTCTCGTGTTCAATGTTTTAAATGTGACAAGTTTGGTCACTATGCGAAGGATTTCCCAACCAGGCCTAATCAGCATGCTTCATTTGCGGATGTGGATAAGATCTCTCTGCAAAATGATTCTAGGGAATTTCTATTCTAAGTCATGGGCCTACATTCAAGCCGTGAAGGTTGTGTACTAATCTGAGCGCAAGAGCAGCGTATCGTACTATGACCACCCATCAGAATATTTAAAGAGATAAGTATTCTTTGTTTGCTGAGTTATATCATTTAATTGGATCTTGTAATTAGTAAAGAGAGATAGTGGTTTCTCTTGAATTGTGTTCACTAGCATAAGATTTTTTTGAAGATTTCATTTATTGCATGTTGGTTGTGAAGATTTATGAGTGTGACTTTGAAATAAAAAAAGAATTGCAATTTCGATGGTGATTAGTTGGTCACATCGATATCATTCTCTAATGCATGAACTGTGATAGAGCCTTGAACTCTTGGAGAGAGTTGGTTCTACATGCTAACTGCATATTGCATTCAAGAAATTTGTATTTGTGCAGATTGTTTTTTGTCGTGCTGAGTTTGGCACTCTCGAGAGGAGTAAAACATGGAAGAAAGAGTTATATCAAAATTAAATAAAGATAAGTTTCTTTATCCCTTCATTCTGATCTTTTGATATATTTCTCTTATAGGTTGATTCATTTATGTTTTAATATTGCTCATAAATTATTATGTATTTATGCTATAACCTAAGATAGTAAACCTTGTATGATTCTAGCCTTGATATTTCTTTGGATAATTATAAACTGTTAGTAATCTCTCTCTAAAATGCTTTCAGGACATTTCTAGGAGCAAGAAGGTGATGAGAGATTGCTTAGTGATGAAAAGCTTGAGACATCTTGTGAGGAAGTCATGCCGACCAAAGAAATGATCAAGCGTGAAGTCACAACTTGCAGCCATGAGATTGAGTTGGTGGCTAGAGGGAGTTCACTTCCAAAAGTCTTCTTTGCAATCTCTGAAGCAGGGATCAAGAGGGAGTTATGTGACTCACTGAGAAAAAGTGAAGGTTGCAGTGTTGCAAGGCCAAGTGTTAAATCAGCAGAAAGACTCTTTTAGCTAGCAGATCAAAAAATTGCACAAGGCAGTCATGCGGATTTTGATATTGGTAGCTCCGCAAAACCTAACCGAATAATAGAGGAGTCTACTATGAAATTCGAGGTCTACAGCGAGACTCTACTATACCAAAGGTGTGCACTGAGGCAAGTGTTGCAGGCAATCTTGGACGAAGAGGTCAGAAGGTTGATGCAAGTGCTTGAAGATTCAGAGGGAGCCTTCTGAACCTGAAGAAGATGGTAATCTAGTTGATCTTGGTTCTTTATGTTGATTTATGGAAATCAATTTTTCAGAAGTTTGAGGCTGCAGATAGTTCAGATTTGGTGGATCCTACCTTGTACAGACAGTTGTTTGGATTGTTGACACTAGACTAGATATTTGCTATGAAGTGAGTGCACCTAGTCAGTTCATGTGTGAACCAAGGCAAATACTTTTAGTTGCAGCAAAGCATATCCTGAGTTACTTGCGTGGCACAGTTGGGTATGGCTTGAGATATTCTAATGTGGATTTTGAAGCTGCATGATTATACTGATTCTGATTAGGCAGGGTATGTCATTAATTGGAAGAGCACCTCTGGATGTTGCTTCAGTTTGGGATCTGCTATGATATCTGAGATGCGGCGAGGAAGCAATCATCGTAGCATTGAGTACAGCAGTTACATTGCAACATTATTGGTAGCCTAGAAGCGGTGTGGCCGTAAGCTCCTTACCAAGATTGTTTGGACGATAAATGGAGCCTACTATCATTCATTGTGATAACCAGAGTTGTGTGAAGCTTTCTATCAATCTTTTGTTTCATGACAGAACCAAGCATGTTGAGATCAAATACCATTATATCAGAGATATGGTATTGAGGAAAGCTATATAGTTGAGGTATATCTGATGAGCAGACGACAGACATTCTCACCAAGCCTCTCTTTAGAATAAAGTTTGTGTAATTTCGAGATAAGCTTGGTATGGTGGAGAATACAGCCTTAACTGAGAAGGAGTCTCAGTATCAGTGATCCTCTTTAATGAATTCTTCTCTGTGAGAGAAGTTCGAGGTGAAATCCCTTGATTCCACCCTCTGGGAGAGCAATGGTGGATGTCATGTGTGTGACTCCATGACAACATCACGTGAGAGAGTCTGTGATGATTTTCTTGTACTTGTGTTTCACCCTCTGGGAGAGCCATGGTGAATGTCATGTTGAGGTGACAACATCACACAAGTGATGAACACTTGTACATACCATACATGGTTGTAGCCATTATGGTTGATATCACGATGAGGTGATATATGATATCACGTTGAGGTGATATCTTTCTTTTCCACATATGGTTGTAGCCATTGTGATAGATATCACAATGAGGTGATATCTGATATCACGATGACGTGATATCGGTTCTTTTCCACATATGGTTGTAGCCATTGTGATAGATATCACGATGAGGTGATATCTTTCTTTTCCACATATAGTTGTAGCCATTGTGGTAGATATCACAATGAGGTGATATCGGTTCTTTTCCACATATGGTTGTAGCCATTGTGGTAGATATCACAATGAGGTGATATCTGATATCATGATGAGGTGATATCTTTCCCTTCCACATATGGTTGTAGCCATTGTGGTTGACATCACGATGAGGTGATGTGTCTTGTGCAGCAGGAAGTATTCCTCCCTAGTTGAGAGGGAGCGTTGATGTTATTACAGCTTCGGGCTTCATACTTCCTTATTTATTTGTGATTATTTAATGGCAACATATCTCTAAGATGGCCGACCTCCTTTGTAATTATTATTTATTATTTGTAATTATTTTTATGGTGGCCGACCTTGTCCTTGAAAAGGTGCGACCCCTCTAAGCAACATGTATATATAGAAGGTCACTTTCTTTCATTTGTGTATCAATCAAGTTCAAGCATTTCTTCTCTTCCAAATGCGAATTCTTCAAGGGCAGATCAATCAAGTGCAGATTGCGAATTATCAAGAGCAGATAGCGAATTTCTTAAGGGCAGATCTGAGTTACAAGGAAGTGTTGATTACTTGTTATCATTGCATCTTGTGAAGGTGCTACATATCGGCCTTGTGATTGGCCTCATTGTAAAGAGACTTTTTGCCATTATTGATATATAATAGAGAGATATTTGTTGCTGGGTTTTTTCCCCTCAAGAAGAGGGTTTTCCCAGGGTATCTGTTGTGTTCTTGTGTTGAATTTGAAGTTAATTTTTTGTGCATTACATCTGATCATAAAACTAACGCATAGTCCCACAAATCTTCTCAAATGCGTCAAATTCCTTGGTCTAGGCTAGTCTTGTATTGCCTTGACCTTTTCCTCATCCACGCTAACCCCTTGGACACTATCTTGAACCCCAAATATAGTATTTCAGTCAAACCAAACTCACATTTGGATGCCTTGGCATAGAATGAATGTTGCTCAAGTATGCCAAGAACTTCATCTATGTGCCTCAAGTGATCCTCCCATGTTTTACTAAAAATCAAGATATCATCAAAGAAGACCAACACAAATTTCCTTGGTTGCAAAATAAATACCTAATTCATGAATGACTGAAAGGTGGTGGATGCATTGGTCAACCCAAATGGCATGAACAAGAACTCGTAGTGCCCATAGTGACATCCGAAGGTTGTTTTGTGCACATCCTCATCTCGAACCCTTATTTGATGATACCTCAATCGTAAGTCAATCTTGGAGAAGTACCTTGCACCATGAAGCTCGTCTATCAACTCATCAATCCTGGGTACGAGGTAGCGATTCTTGATTGTCTTTTTATTGACGGCTCTATAATTGATACACATCCTCATAGTACCATCTTTCTTCTTGACCAACACAATAGAAGAGGCAAATGGGATGGAGCTTGGACGAATGTGTCCCATGTCCAATAGCTCCTTAATTGCCTTCTCAATCTTCTCCATGTACCTCCTAGGATGCCAGTAAGGTGTAGTAATGATTGGTCTTTCCCCCTCTTCTAACTCAATCACATGTTGAAAATCCCTATCTGGTGGTAACCCTGGTGGAATTTCACATAACACCTTGCAACGTTTATTCAAGATGTATTATATGTCAACATTATAAGACCTCCCCTCCTTGAATGGATTTGTAATCAAGCTGCCCAAGCCACCTAGTCTCTATGAAAAGCTCTCTCCATCCTCTTAGCCGAAACCATCAAAGGACCCCCATTGGAAAGGCCACGAAGAACTACCTCCTTCCCATTATATTTGAATTTCAACTCCATGGTTTGATAACTTTGTGTGTACTCACCAAGTGAGTGCAACCGTTGTACCCCCAAAACCAATTTCGTCTCACCAATGCCAATCACATAGAAGCATCTCGCATCTTGTGTCCTAGATTCAACTCCAATTGTTGAATCCTATGATTGCATGGAATAGTATACCCATCCACTACTATTACATTAAACCCCTCAAAGTCTTTTGTCCTTGGGCCCATCTTAGCCACTAGTCCCTCATCAATGAAATTGTGGGTGGATCTACTATCTATCAAAATTGTCACCCTTTGTCCTTGTAGGACTCTAATACGGAAGGATATGTAGGTGCTCCTGAAAGTGCTGCAAGAGTGCCATTGGAATGCTCTCCCTCTATTTCCTCCTCGTGCTCAATGTCGTCAATTACATCCTTGAGCTCAACTTCTCGTACCTTCAAATCATCATCAAAAACTACCTCTATATAGTGGATTTGTCCTTTTCCCAAACACTTGTGACCTGCCACCCAAGGCTCCCTACAAGTGAAACATAGTTTTTTCCTTCATAGCTTATTTTTAGATTTGTCCACCTTGCTAGGCTTTGGAGGCAAGGTCTTAGATTGGGAAACATTCTTAGGAAATGGCTTCCTCTGTTGCTCTGCTGGTGCGCTCTTGGGAAAATATTTATTCTTCATAGTGGAGTCCTCTAGGCTTAAGGCCCTTCGAATAGCATCCTCCAAGGTCATTGGCTCAAAAGCCCTCACCATACCACAGAATGACTCTGATAATCCCTCAATGAACAAGAACATAAATCTCTTATCCGTCACATTTGGGACCATAAATGAAAGTCTTTGAAATTTTGCGACATAATCCTCCACTAAACCATGTTGCCTCAAGCATGTCAAGTCCTTGAAATACACCTCCGGATCCCTTCTATCAAATATGTGAGTTTTGTGTGAAATCAACATATGTTGCAATAAGGTTAAACCTGTGTGTTATAAGACCATGATGCCACCACTCACGAGCTATGCCCTCCAAATGTAGAATGGCAAAGTTGATCACTTATCTTCGGTCATAGGCTAAGTGAAAAGTATGTATCTAATTTTTGAACCCAAGCCCATACAGTAACATTTATGGAGCCATCAAACATAGGAAGTGTCAGTTTACTTACTTTGTGCTGAAGATCTCTATTAAACTGCTGCATAGGTTGCCTCCTGTCACTCCTTGATCTAGCATTACTGTACTATTCAAATGAAATCTCCCTTCTGGAAAATGTATCAAGTCTCATATACTCATCTATAATGGCGGTGAAATCATTTGCAGCCTGATTGTGCTCTTCTTCCTGTGGTGTTTCCAATCTAGGAATAAAGGTGGGTTGGAAGGGTCTGAGGGTTGGTCCAATTGGGGTTCTGCTGTTATTAATACGATTTCCAGCCCCAAACTGATCTGAATTACTTCAACATTGTTTAGTGTAGATCTGTTGTGAGTGACTATGTTGGTTAAGTTTGCATCATCTGCACTAGCATTTGTGTCATTTGTTCTTGCCTTTGCAGGTATGCCTTCATATCATCAAACTATTTAGCCATTTTCTTCTTACCTCTGCCTCCAATTCCACTGTTGTTTCCTTTTGTGGTTTCTTCTATTTTCTTCCTCTCTCTCTCTCTAAGACTATTTCGTCTCTTTGACTTAACTGCATGCACAAGAACCACCCAACAGGTTGGCAGGACTGCCTGCTTTGATACCACTGAAATAACCCTAGGGTTCTTTCAAAAGTAAAACAAAATCTGATCTAATTGATTCAAGGTAATCCTTCAGCACATGACTATTTCAATAGTAGAAAATTAATTCATTTTACTCAAGAATTCCAAATCATCCCACAACAATTACATTCACCCAAAGTAGATAATATTGTATTGAAATCTGAACCCAAACATTAAAGTTCACCAAGGTAAGTTTACACATATAGCTTGCTGGTCACTGTTGTTTTAGGGCAGGAAACTACCAGTACAAGAGCTAGCGATCTGCCTAGATCAACAGACCTTGTGAAATTAGTGTCAATTAACCTTGTCAACAGTAAATCAAACTCCTCTTCATTGTACTGTAATCTGCCCATAACTTGTTGTAGGTGGAAAAATTGCCAAATTTGAACCCTTCGTGATTGGTTGTGGTTGGTATGTGATGCCTGATGGTAACAGTGACTAGTTGTCAACAGATGGCGCAATGAAAACCCTAACCTTGGTGGCAATTCTCATGAAGGCAGGGTAAAAACTGGTCCAAAACTGAATGGGGTCAGTCCAAATGTGGAATCTAGAGGTTATGCGGTTAGGTGCAGGACTTAGGACACTCCCAAGTCAGCGAGCTCCTCCAATTCTTTTGTCCACCTGTGATGCAAACAATCTCAATTTAGCTCAACTTGCATATCCTGATCTGGAAATGCTCATAGAGGCTTGGGGTTTCGTCATCACCACAAATGGATTTGTAACAAGGGTTTGCATCCTTGTGCAAATCACTTAACTGGAAAAATCAGAAAAATGCCATGATTTTCAGATAAATTCACCCAACAACAACAATTGCATATATACCTGTTTGAACAAAGTTGGCGCCTCAAAAACAAGGCCTAGGTCGGCTAAAAAAAAATTGTTTTCAAAAATTAGCGCCAAACAAGGGTATAGGTCAGTTGGTTATTATTATTATTTTCAAATTTATAATATTATTACTAATATTATTATTAGTATTTATTTAATATTAAGGTTAGTGTTTAAAAACATTGTAGGAGTTGCAAGTCAGCCTCAAAGACATGACAAGGGAAAATCCCAAGCATTTCTCATTCCATCTTCAAGACTGTTGACTCTCCCTTGTGTTAAACACCTCTAAAAAGCAATTAAAAAAATCTTTATTCTTGTTGTCACACCAAAGTAAGGGAGACTGTGCAATTGGAGCCACATGATTTTCCATCAACTTCATCACATTGTAAAGCATTTCAACCACACTAACTTTTCTTGCACAAATGTTTGTGAGCACTAGGTGGGTGGAGTCTCTATACTCAAAAGGGGCTAGAGGGGAAAGGGTTGTGAAGACTATTTTTTATTATATGTTTGCCAAGAGAAAAGATGAGATCCTCAAGGTGAATTTAAACATAATGTTTATGAACTTGCAAAGTAATCAACTCCATTGCATTGTAAGTTTGTATAACTTTTTAATTTTTTATTTGCTTTTAATTTGATGTTATTCAAATTTTTATTAATTTTAATTATAAAAGTTCGTACAATTTTTTCCAAGTGATGGAACCTTTGGCCAAGATTCTATGCATGGTAACTGGGAATAAAAACCAATGGGTTATCTGTATGAGACCATGGACAAGGCCCAAGAGGCCATCCAGGATTACTATGGGTCCAACAAAATAATTTGAATCCATTTGGTGAATAATTGATCAAATGGGGAACAAATAGCTTCACTAGCACATACATATGACATCATATCACTTGAATCCTAGGTTTTTCTATTCTAGTTCCTTTAGGGTAGATGAGAAGGTTATAATTGGTCTCAACACATGTTCTAGTGTTCCGAATTGAATTTTTTTTTACTTTTTACTTTCACAATGAACAAGCATGAAACTTTAACGTGTTTTGATCACCAAGATCCCAATGTCGGCAAAGTGAGAGCATATGGTGAAAGGGTTAGATAATATTATAATAAATGCTTGTTGGAAATAAGTCACACAATTCAATATTGCAACTATTACGAATTTAACTAAAGATATTCTTAATTTGGCAACGAGCCTTCTAAATTGAACTTAAAATTAATGAAACTTGTTCTGGCGACAAGCCATCTAGAACAATTACAAATACTAATTTTGGTGGAGAACCACCCAAATTATTGTTAGAACTAAAAATGATTCACTTATGTCATGGTAGCATAGCATTCCAGACTTACAATATTGAAATCAATTACAGATTTTAAATTTTTTCTAGTGGTAAATTGCATAGAAATTACATCACAAAATAAATAATCATTATTATTGGAACACACTCACAGCTTATTAGTTATTACTGTAGTTAATCACCAACACAGCCAGCCTAGAATGATTCAAATGTAACCCCAAAGAACAAAAATTGGAAGTAGTCAATTACCAAATGATATTGGTTGTCAACAATCTTTTAAGATGGTTGTTGTAGAACAGAAAATGTTATTGCTCTTGAATTTCCTATTTTCGACAACAAAATTAATGATCAAAAAGCTCCCTTTTGGGAAGTGTACAACACCCCATAAAGGACAAAGAAATGATTTCCCATAGTCTGTGATTCCTTCCCAATATGAAGCAACAACTTCTTGAGACTCTCACAACCCCAAATAAGGCTTCGAAATAGTCCAAAAGCCTTCTTAATTTTTATGGACAGCAAACAAAACACATTTAAGGATGGTACGACAGACATTCACTATAACTTTCAGTAATATTTGGGATTTCTTATTAATATAAACAGCAATATGAGGTACAGCTAGAAAAGATATGAAGTACAACCAAACCAATAATA
This sequence comes from Sequoia sempervirens, assembly GCA_007258455.2. Lineage (NCBI taxonomy): Eukaryota > Viridiplantae > Streptophyta > Pinopsida > Cupressales > Cupressaceae > Sequoia > Sequoia sempervirens. The sequence continues at coordinate 116,077 of VDFB02351266.1, forward strand.
ACAAAATAGTATGGCTGGAATATAATAAAGATTTGCTACTGATGTATAATATATTTTGAAATCTCCAAAGTTGGAATCAAATATAAAATTCGAAGTTCACTAAATAACTATAAAATACCAAACTTGAAATCTGGAAAACCCTTAAATAACTTTGGCACAACTTTTGAAATCTTCATGATGCTCTTGAAATAATCTTTGCATACATATGTAGTCCTTAGATGGAATTGTCTTTAATATATAGAAGGGTTTTTTGTCCTCAAATCAAATCTGGAAACCAAAAAGGTTTTCGTCCTTTGGCCAAAAGATGAACACTAGGAGCTGGATCTTTGAAAAATAGGTTCTGGCACAATACAATGGACAATATTCTTCAGTGCTCAACTCCTTTTATAGGCACTTTGAGGGAATATAATATTATTTTTTTCCCTTTTTTCCTCCAAAACTTATTTTTGAAAAGTGTCTAGAATGTCCCTTTTAAAGCAAGAGTTATTGCTCTGCTACTACAGTGGCGTGAGCAGTGCCTCGCTACAGTGATTCGCTACAGTGACATGGTGAATAGTAAAGCAAGAGTATAATACTGTTTTGACCTCTAAAGATAATAACTTCTGAGCTGTACATTCACAAGCTTACCCGCCATAATCAGTGGCATTCATATCTCAGGTTTTGCATTGCAATTTGTAGAGATTGGTGTGGAGATTACTGATTTCAGACCTGGACGTGATCTCTTTCCAAGGGATTCAAGCTTGCTGGGACCATACGTGGTGGTTTGGAGTGCTGGCTGCTTCTTTGGAGGGTCTTGAAGCCATTCATGACTCTTCCTCAGTGACAAGTAATGCCCAGCTTACTATCTTATATTCAGAACGACGCTTACTTCCAGGTTTGAGGGTCTTGTTATGAATTTCTGTAACTCCTGATAAAAATCAGAATAGGGAATCTGCTGTGTAATCACTGTTACAATATTTCTGAGTCTGAAATATGAATGTAAGTCCTGTAAAGGTGACTCAGAAAGCTTAGAGTCAAAGTCTGAAATATAGTTCTGATGTGTGCGAACTTTGAGTGACCAGAATACTCTGTTAGCTTGTTATCAACACTCAGAATTAATTTATTAGGGACTGCTGCTCCAATTCTGTGCATGAATATTAAATATTTGAAGGTTGCAAATGAAGTATTGATAGAAATGAATACATGAACTGTATTTGCCATCGTATGATTATCTTGACTTATGCATTAACAAAGTATAGTGAACATTGCATAATATTTTAAAAGATAACTCAGTTTCAGATTGCATACAAACTGTTTGACAAAACGCCCAACATGCCATCTGAGACAAATCAAAAAAATATCGAGTAAAATCGCAATAGAGATTGTTCCATTTGGGGTGGGACACTTCAGAATAAAGCATGTTTGACCTCTTCCCTTGTGAAGGGGGCAATGAGCATCTCATTGTCTTCTTCTGAGATTAGCTTTGGAATGTTTTTGATTATTTCTCCATAGTCGAGAGAGTCGGCTGTATCTTCCGGGATTAATAAATCTCTGAAGTGCTTAACTACTTCTTCTAGGATTTCCTCTGTTTCCTCAATTATTCTTCCTTGTGCATTTTGGATGGCCGTTATCCTCTTGTAAGCTTTTTTGATTTTGGAAGTATTGTGGAAGAACTTAGTGTTGGCATCTCCCTCACATAGCTTGATTTCTTTGGATTTGGACCTCCAAAATTCCTCCTCCCTTGCTAGTATCTCCTCATATTCCACCTTAAGCTCTTTTTCTCTTTTAAAGTCATCTTGGAACATTCCTTGATTCATTACTTTTTCGTTTACTTCTGATAGGGCTTGCTCTAATCTGTCTTTTTCAGCAAAGATATTCTTGAAAACTGTCTTATTCCAATCCAATAATTTCCTTTTGATATACTTAAATTTGTTTATGAAGATGAAACTTTTAGTGCCTATACATATCGGTGCTTCCTTCCACCATTGTTCCAAATGGGTGATCAGTTCTGATCTTCTGAACCACATTTTTTCAAATTTAAATGCACTTTTCCTCTGAATTTTCTCTAATGTGATTGTCAGTCTGGTGGGAAGATGATCCGAACCAGCAAGGAGAAGGATGGAAGCCTCAAGATTGAAGCTGGTTTCTAGCCAGTCTTGAGAATAGAGGAATCTATCCAGTTTTTCTTTTATGCAGCCCCCTCCTTCCCTCTTATTTGACCATGTGAAAGAGCCATTTTTCGTATATGCATCAATTAGGTCATTCTTTGTGAGGAAGTTACCAAGGTCATTCATTGATGCAGTAATTTTGTTTGAGCCCCCATACTTTTCTACTGTTTTTAGCACTGTATTAAAGTTGCCTCCCAGGACCACTTTCCCACAGTTATGGGTGGTAAGGTGCTGACTTAGGGCCTCCCAGAGTTTAACTTTCTCCTACACCTTGGCTGGTCCATATACATTAAATAAGAGGAACTTGAGATTGAAGGCAAGGCTTGAAACCTCACACTTTATCCAATTTGAGTTCTTTTCCACTATATTTATTTTGACATTGCAGGAATGCCACAAGATCCCTAGTCCTCCAGCCGTACCATAGGATTTTGAGTATATCTCTTCCCAACCCTTGATATGGAAGACAGGGGCATCTTCTTCTTCTAATTTAGTCTCTTGTAGAAGGATTATGTCTGATTCCAATTTCTCCATCTGACGCTTGATTAAGCATCTCTTGTTAGGGGCATTCAAGCCCCTAACATTCCAGGTTACAATCTTCATGGATCTTTTTGGAGAGAGTGCTCTCCTCCCTTATTATTCTACCAGAAGTTTTTGATGCTCTTTATACCTCTTTCCTGAGCCATTTCTTCCCTCTTTTGCTTATCTGATTTTCTGCCTCTCTTCTTTTTGTCCTTCTTTATGGGCTCCAGCATTTTGGCCACTGACTGGGATATGTTCCTTGGCTCGATTATATCTAGCTAATCAAAGTCCTCATTTTCGCTTCTGAAAAAAGTTCTTTGTTCTGTTGTTGGTTTTTTGAGGGGATGTTATCAGTTTCTTTGCAAACCTCTTGGGCTTGTATATGTGATGTCCCCATCCTAGTCAGCGCAGCTGGTGACGAGGTTAGCCTATTATTCGATCCTCGTAGCGTAGGCATCACAGACATTACTCTCAGTGTTTTGTAGCTCCAGTTTTGCGGTTATTAATGCGGGTTAGACGCCAGCGAGTCTTCCGAGTGCATTTTGGGGGAACTTTCTATTTTTAGAAAGTTAGGTCAGGCGGAAGTTGCTATTTTGGGCAGGGCACCTGGTTCAACTATTCAGCTCAGAGTCGACCCAGTTCAGCAGTTTGATGATCAGACGAAGAAATAAGGAGTTTTTAATGATTTATTAAATATTTAATATTTTGACTTTATATTAAAGTCACTTTATTGAAATATTTAAATATTTAATTAAATTGGCCTGTTATAAAGTATTTATTATACTTTATAATAAAGTATTAAATTTTGACTTAATGAATATTTATTATTCATTAAAATAAGGCGCCATTTAATTATTAAATCCTAAGTATTAAGGCGAATTAAATCATTTAATTAAATGATTATTTTTAAAGGAGATTTGGGTCGAACTTTTCAAAGGAGAATATATATTCTTTCAAGGCAAAATCGAACGATTATGAGATTATTATTCGACTTTTGTCTTTTTGCTCTGAGCATTGGAGTTTGCAAACCCTAGGGTTTCTGGCAGACAAACGTTTCTGGAGAACGAAAACTCTTCAGGAATTAGGCAGACTGAGACTGTGAAATACCAGTTTAAGCTTGCATCTGGGTGACTTCATCCAGGAGTTACAGATTGGATTCATTGAGTTATTCATTCAGAGATTGACAGAGAATCATCATCTTGCAGTAGAAGCGACTTCCCAGAGTTCACACCACAGAGATCTAGCATTCATTAAGGAAATCCGTACTTCATTAATTGCTACTGTCAGGCCGTACAGTTCTGTACCAGCCAGCCGTACTTTTTCATTTGTCAGTAGAAATCTTCAGAACTCAGCTCCATTCAGTCAGTTTGGGTGCGCCTAGGTTATTCAGAGACTCGGCATCGAATTTCTGAGACTGGAGAGCCTTCCATTCATTCAGCCGTACGATTTCATTCCTTTCCTGGCGCCATCAAGAAGAAAAACCAGGTTTTTTTTTTATAATAAAATTGTATTCCATTAATATACCAGTATTTGCCATTGTAAAAGCTCTGATAGTGAAAATAAATGGTGCGCCTACCTTTTATGAGCAAGATCTAAGCTATTTTCATGTATTTGAATTTATTATGAATTTTCTAGCATTTATTATAGAAATCGCAGCTTTCTTGTTTTTCTCAAAAATCCATCAAAACACAAAAAAAATCAAAACTTGCAAAAACCAAAACAAATCAGTAGGTTTTCCGGGCTGAGAACCACCAGGGTTCTTACAGTGGTATCAGAGCACAGATCTCCTGCCATCCTGTGCTTTTTCAGTGCTTTTTCAGAATACAGTGTGCCTTTTAGTGCTTTTTCATGAACAGAGATACCATTCACTACATTAAAGGTGTAGGGACAGGCAAAGACGAGGATTGGACAGGTCCACCTATCCTTGAAGGTCAGACAGTGTCAAGGGTACTTGGTATTCACAGATCCAGTTCTAACGGTAGTGAAAACAGTGTTGCAACCCTAATGGCAGATCGTGAGACTTCCTCAGAGACTCGTAGGGATCCAGGGAAGGCGCATGCAGAGTGATATTCTGAGATAGAGTTTAGGCGGAGCATGATAATATGATGGACATGATGTCTCGGTTGATGGGAACCGTGGCGGTACGCCCGCACGTACTCATTACATACGAGATTTGGTGACGTCTTGAGGACTACACCCGGTGGATCGCTTAGCGCTCGGCTTCCTCAACGGCCGTCACCACGTCTACTCCAGAGCGCATAGAGCCCGGTCACTGCTTACCTAGGGAACTCCACCCACTGAGACTCGAGTGACGCCGAGGGCAGCTTGCTCGGGGAGTTTGAAGAACCACGCAATTGGTTCACCGTTCAAACCCTAGCGATGTTTGAGAGATTTTTTGCAAAGTTTTGGTTTTGAGTTTGAGTTTCTGAGGACAAAATAAATCACTGCGATTTTCCTAAATAATTGCTAATAAATTCAACATAAATTTCAAATCAATAGAGATACCTCAAAAATAGTTCCAAGATCATAGGCGCATCAATTATTGATCATTTCAGAGCTTTTACAATGGATAAAAAATGAACAATGAATAGAATATGATTTATTTCTTAGAAACCTGGTGGCGGCTGCAACCCTAATGGCAGAACGTGAGACTTCCTCAGAGACTCGCAGGGATCTAGGGAAGGCAAATGCAGAGGGTGATATCACCGATGAGGAGTTTAGACGGAGGCACGATAATATGATGGTGGAATAAAGTATGGCAAGCATGCAACTCCAGATTAGAACCTCCAAAGATGTCCAGGAAACCAAGGCGCCCAACACACAACTGTCAGATGCTGAAGACCCAAGATGATTTCTTCTGGAAATGAAAAAGTACGGCTGGCTGGTACAGACTGGTACGGCCTGACAGCAAGAAGGTACGGCCAGAAATAAGAGAGGTTCTCCAAGCTCACAAAAAACAATGCAACCCTTCAGCAATCCCCAGCGCCCAAGAACCAATCATCATAAACTGAAGAATAAATGCGTCCCTCTGGAGAAAAGAATGTACGGCCTGGGCAGTACAGAAAAGTACGGCCTGTTGCAGCAATGAATGAAAAGGTACGGCTTCTTGGAATGTGTGCCAGATCTCAAATAAATGCCCTCTGATGAATTCGCCTCAACTGGTAGATGAATATCTCCGCTGAGCTCTGATGAATCTGTCAATAAACCCAAACTGTGATCCCTGTGTGGAATCACCATGTGCAAGCTTCAGCTGGTATTGCATAGCCTCAGTCTGCCTGATCTCTGAAGAGTTTTCGTTCTCCAGAAACGATCGTCTGCCGAAAACCCTAAGGTTTGCAAACTCCAATGCTCAGAGCAAAAGACAAATTAGAATAACATTTCATAATGGTTCGATTTGTCCTTGCTGAGAATATATATCCCCTTTGAAAAGTTCGATAGCGCCTTTAAAATAATCATTTAAAATTAAATGGTTGTCACTAAGGCAGGAGTAATCAATAATTAATTAGCGTCCTTTTAAATTGAGTATAATTTATTCCTTATCAAAATATAACTCAATATTATAAAATTATAAAAGTAACATAATTTGCCAATAATTAAATATTTAAATATTTTAATAAAGTGACTTTATTATAAAGTCAAAATATTAAATATTTAATAAATCGTTAAATACTCCTTATTTTCTCCGTCGATCAACAAGCTGGCGGCGGGTGCGACTCATTTGGATGAACCGGGTGCCGAAATAGCGACTTAAAGCGACCTAACTTTCTAAAATGAAAGTTCACGAAAGCTCTACGGAAGATGCGAAGGCCAACCCTTCTAGCCTGTGGAGCTACCAAACAGAATGCGCCTCCGATGATCCCTCGCACCACAACCGACCTCACCGGGGATCGAAATTATAGGCTAACTCCTTGACAAACAGTGTCAGCTAAAACGGGGACATGACAGTCCGCCCTCCCTGAAATTGCTTGTCCTCAAGCAATCTCTGCAAATACAGCTGCACTGCACCACCTGGATCCCATGGATAGTACCGGACAATGTTCCTGCTGGCCACAACTGGCTCCTGTAACTCCCACAACTGATCAGCAAGAATAGTATACCATTCCCTATTGACCTCAGTGCGGTCCGGCATAGGATCAAAAAGCTCAGAAGGAGGCAAGTCAAACGACAAGCAACACTTACCCCCTAAAACTGCACGAGATAAACTATCATCCAACATATCAAGCACGTGCATGCTAGAACTGTGCACCTGAAACAAATTGTGTACCTGCGGATCAATCACGAAGCCATATGCACTCTGCACCATATACACACTGTGATACTCCTCCGTGAGCTGAGTCTGAAATCCTAGTGCACTAGTAGGATCCCAAACGCTATCATCACTCTGCTCAAGACCAGGGTCAGGTGAGTTAACCCATATCAAACTCAAAGAGCGGATTGTCGTATGAAGATATAACATCTGTCTCAAACAATGGATTGGTCACAAACGGAACCAAACCACTAGGCTGATCCCAAACGACTGTCTCAGAACCCCCAGGGTACTGAGCATAACCATGCCTGGTCTGCACAAAACCCTCCTCTACCTTCTCGCTCTTCCCACTAACGAGAGAGATAGAATGAAGGTTGCCATCTGTAATACCCCTCAACACATATTTCTTGCCCTGTACCTCAAATCTCATCTCCATTTTAGGCAAGTTGAGGGTGAACACACTGATGTCCTGCAGCCATCTCATACCCAACACTAAATCCATCCCACCCAGGTGGACTACATAAAAGTCTGCCTGCAGCTCATAATCAGTCAGCATGAGAGTGAGATTACAAATCCGTCGAGTGCAAGTGAGTGTATATCCATCTGCCACCCGAACTCTGAATCCAGCGAAATCCTCTGTCTGGAGCCTACATCTGCTGACGAAGCTCTCATCAATGAAATTGTGTGTGGCTCCAGTGTCGAGCATAGCAATACATCGCTGTCCTCCCACTAATCCCCTAAACCTGAATGAGTCATCCCGTACACTAGTAGATAATACCAACGGGGATAAGTTGGCATCCGGCCCAAACTCCATAGAGGCATTCCCGGCCTCTGCATGTTCTGAAACAACCTGCTGGTCTGAATCATCAGACTCGTCATCATCATAGTAAACCCACATGGCACGGTTGGCTCTGCCCTTCGGTCTCAAAGGACAATCATGCTCCTTGCTGTAGGGTGCTTTGCACCAATAACAAAGTTGTTTCTTCCTGCATTCCTCCCGAGTTGCATCATCAATTCTTGCAACTGGTTTCCTTTTTGGTTCTGCAACGGGTGTATGACTCTCCTCGACAGGCAAGTTATTTGTTTTAGGCTGAAATTGTTTCTTCGGAGCAGCAAGCTCCATACTCCTTGCCTTCCGCATCGCCTCCTGAAGAGTAGGAGGGTCAAAAGCCTTAACCCAACCTCTCATGGGTTCTGTCAAACCCTCAACGAATAGTATGATAAGTCTCCGCTCCGAAATCCCTGTCACCATGACTGCCACTCTCTGAAACTCGCCAATGTATGCATCCAGACTACCCGTCTGTCTGAGCTGAGCCAACTCTCTGAAATACAATTCCGGATCCTTCTTATCGAATCTCTCTATCAGTCTGCTGGTGAACTCCTGATAGGTATTGACTGCATGATGGCCTAACGTATACATGCCGTGGTGCCACCAATCATGTGCTACTCCGTCCAGATGTAAAGTAGAAAATTTAATTGCCTCATCCTCCTGCATAGGTCTAAGTGACAAGTAATTGTCCAATTTCTGGACCCAAGACCTCGCTGATGTCTTTTCAGATCCATCAAAATATGGCAATGTAATCTTACTCACTGCATACTGCAAATCCCTATTCACCTATGGCTGCGGCTGCTGATGCTGTGGGGGTCTGCGGTCAAATCTACCTCCTCCTCTGGGTTTATAGACATCTATAAACTCATGAAATGTAAGTGCCTGCCGGATCTCAGGCGCTAGTGACATGTACTCACCATGAAATCTCGTCAAGTCTGCCACTGACATGCCATTCTGTGGCTGAAACTCCTGATGCTGTCCCTGATGCTCTGCCCCTGGAGTCTGAGGTGGAGTCTCTCTAGTTAAGAAAGTAGGCTGGCCTAGCCTACGCTCCTGGTAGATCGGTGACGGCTGTCTAGGTACGGATGCCAATGGCTGATCCACTGGTGCAGTCCCGCTCGTCTGTCCAATCTGAATGTAGTGTGGCTGTGTGGGCGTACACTGTCTAATGGTACCCATCAGCTGAGACATCATATCCATCATATTATCATGCCTCCGTCTAAACTCCTCATCGGTGATATCACCCTCTGCATGTGCCTTCCCTAGATCCCTGCGAGTCTCTGAGGAAGTCTCACATTCTGCCATTAGGGTTGCAACACTGTTTTCACTACCGTCTGAACTGGATCTGTGAAAACCAAGCACTCCTGATATTGTCTGCCCTTCAGGGATAGGTGGACCTGTCCAATCCTCGTCTTTGCCTGTTCCTACACCTCTGGTATACTGAATAATATCTTGGCTCATAAAAGGAAACCCAAAAAAGCACTATATTCTGAAAAAGTACTGAAAAAAGCACAGGATGGCAGGAGATCTGTGCTCTGATACCACTGTCAGAACCCTGGCGGTTCTCGATTTCAAACCCTAACTGATGTTTCGAGATTTTTTTGCAAGTTTTTGGTTTTTGAGTTTTTGAGGTTTTTACAGACAAAATAAATGCTGCGATTTTCTAAATAATTGCTAATAAATTCAACATAAATTTCAAATCAATGAAGTACACTCAAAATAGTTCCAAGATCATAGGCGCATCAATTATTGATCATTTCAGAGCTTTTACAATGGATAAAAAATGAACAATGAATAGAATATGATTTATTTCTTAGAAACCTGGTGGCGGCTGCAGCAATAATGATGGAGGTGGAATAAAGTATGGCAAGCATGCAACTCCAGATTAGAACCTCCAAAGATGTCCAGGAAACCAAGGCGCCCAACACACAACTGTCAGATGCTGAAGACCCAAGATGATTTCTTCTGGAAATGAAAAAGTACGGCTGGCTGGTACAGACTGGTACGGCCTGACAGCAAGAAGGTACGGCCAGAAATAAGAGAGGTTCTCCAAGCTCACAAAAAACAATGCAACCCTTCAGCAATCCCCAGCGCCCAAGAACCAATCATCATAAACTGAAGAATAAATGCGTCCCTCTGGAGAAAAGAATGTACGGCCTGGGCAGTACAGAAAAGTACGGCCTGTTGCAGCAATGAATGAAAAGGTACGGCTTCTTGGAATGTGTGCCAGATCTCAAATAAATGCCCTCTGATGAATTCGCCTCAACTGGTAGATGAATATCTCCGCTGAGCTCTGATGAATCTGTCAATAAACCCAAACTATGATCCCTGTGTGGAATCACCAAGTGCAAGCTTCAGCTGGTATTGCACAGCCTCAGTCTGCCTGATCTCTGAAGAGTTTTCGTTCTCCAGAAACGATTGTCTGCCGAAAACCCTAAGGTTTGCAAACTCCAATGCTCAGAGCAAAAGACAAATTAGAATAACATTTCATAATGGTTCGATTTGTCCTTGCTGAGAATATATATCCCCTTTGAAAAGTTCGACCCAACGCCTTTAAAATAATCATTTAAATTAAATGATTTAATTCTCACTTTAGAACTTAGGAGAAATAATCAATAATTAATTGGCGTCCTTTTAAGTGAATTATAATTTATTCACTTATCAAATATTAACTCAATATTATAAAGTATAAGAAATACTTTATAATTTGCCAAATTAATTAAATATTTAAATATTTCAATAAAGTGACTTTATTATAAAGTCAAAATATTAAATATTTAATAAATCATTAAATACTCCTTATTTCTCGTCTGATCAACAAACTGCTGAACTGGGTCGACTCTGAGTGAATGGCTGAACCAGGTGCCCTGCCTGAAATAGCAGCTTCCGCCTGACCTAACTTTCTAAAAATAGAAAGTCCCTGAAAAAGCTCTCTGGAAGATTCTGCGAAGGCCCAACCTGACACAACTGCAAACTGGAGCTACCAAACACCGAGTAACTGCCTCCGATGATCCTCTGCACACCCTGTCAGCCTACGAGGATTGAAATTATAGGCTAACTCCTTGACAAACAGTGTCAGCTAAAACGGGGACATGACATAAGGCCTCTAAAGTTTTTGGATAAGCAGTCATCCCAATTTGCGAAGACTTTTTGTTTGCCCGCTTTGATACAAGTGTCCCCATTTACCATTTCAACTATGACTCTCTCAATCTTATCCCAAAGTCTTTCTTTGTTTAGCTCTTTTCCTTGAAATATTCTTTATTACACTCCATCAATATCTCCCAGATCACAATGGATGGGGTAGTCTTCCATATCCCTCCAAAGATAGACTTGTTTCCTTTTTGTGGCCACATTTTGAACCATGTTGTAATGTCTGTTGGCATGGTGCATTTCATGTTTAGTTTGTTTCTAACTATGTCCCAACAATCATGTGCAAAGGGACAAGTCAGGAGAAGATGGTTTGTTGTTTCCTCATTTTCCTTGCATAGAGAGCATTTTCCCGAGCCTTATATACCAAAGGTGGCTAGTCTGTCCTCTGTAAGTATTCTTCCTTGAGCTTCCAACCAAGCAAAGACTCCTGCCTTTGGGAGGAATTTTCTTCCCCAGAACAATTTGTATGGCCAATCTTGTTGGGTCAACGCCAACTCCTTGATCTTGTATCCAAGCCTCACCTTGTATGTACCTGTAGAAGACCCACACCATCAGGTCATATCCAGGTCATTGGATGGGATGAAATATTTGTCTTTGAGGATTTTTGACAGTTCATCTTTTTGTGCTTGAGGAGCGCTGAGGGTTTGAAGATCATTCCAATTCCAATTGGAGGACCCTTGACTGAAAATTCTCCTACCATAGTTGGCCACCTTACTCCCCCAAAACCTTGAGGTTTCTTCCTTGATTTCATCCAGGCCCAAAGTGTGGTTGATGGGACGTTTTCCACACTAGGAATCATTCCAAAAAGATGTGTTCTCCCCATTCCTAATTTCCCAAGTTACATGATTTGCTATTATGTCCCCATTGTCCATAATAAAGTTCCATATTGTTGAACCTCTCAGAGGGTTATTTGTTGTGAGGATTCTAGTCAGTTCATTTGAGTCTAAATATTTCCTCCTTAAGATTTTGACCCATTTTTGCTCACCTTTCATGTGAATGTCCCATACTAATTTGGCCTCCATAGCCTGATTCATTCTTGATAGATGCTTGATCCCTGCCCCACCAGCCTCCTTGGGTTTACACACTTTATCCCATGCTAGTAGAGGAAACTTATTCTTATCACCTGTGCCACTCCAGAAGAATTTCCTAAAAATTTGAGTGAGGGCTTCTTCCACTACTTTGGGTAGCTTTAGGCATGACATTGAGTATACTGGAATGGCCAACAAAACTGTCCTGACCATTATTAGTATACCTATTGAAGACAACCACTTACCTTTCTAAGTTCCCAGCTTGTTCTTGCAACTATTGATTAGGTTCTCCCAATAGCAATTTTTGTTAATGCCTACAAACAGGGGCATCCCTAAGAATTGGCCTAGAAGTGAGGCAAATCTTAGGTTTAGGATCCTAGCTAAATCCCTCTGCAGGCTAGGTTGAGTGTTCAGAAAGAATACCTCTGATTTACCCCAATTAATGCTCTGACTTGACACCCTACAATAGTTGTCCAAAAAATGTTTGATCACTCTTGCCTCTCTCCTCTTGGCTTCTCCCATCAGGACCATGTCGTCTGCAAATTGGAGATGAGTTGAGGGGTCCAATCCATTAGCCACATGAATGCCTTTCCACTTTCCTTCCCTTCTCAAATTTTGAATCCCCCTACCCAACACCTCTGCCATGATTATGAATAAGAATGGGGATAGGGGATCACCTTGCCTTAGCCCTCTTGAGGAGGGAAAAAAGCCATGTGCAGAGCCATTTACCAGCACTGAAAATTTAGCTGTGGAGATGTAGCTTCTAACCCACTTAATCCATTTTTCCCCAAAGCCAAATTTCCTAAGTACCTCCAAAAGGAATTATCTATCTACCATGTCATATGCTTTGAGGATGTCTAGTTTTAATATCATACATGCCTCTTTGTTCTTTCCGGTTGAGTGAATTGTTTCATGAGCAGTGCTTATTCCTTCCACTATTGACTGCCTTGGTGCAAAGCCACTTTGTTCTTCTGATATCACCTCATTCAATACTTCCTTGAGTCTATTTTCTATTATTTTGGTGACCACTTTGTACAAAGTGTTACACAATGCGATTGGCCTGAAATCACTCATTGTTTGTGGAACTTTTTTCTTGGGGATTAGGGCCAAAAAGGTGTGGTTTATTGCCCCCAACATTCTCATTATCCTTCTCGATTCCTCAACTGCTACTCCCAAATCACCCCCCACTATGTCCCATAATCTTTGGAAGAAATTGCTTGGGAATCCATCAGGGCTTGGGGCCTTGTCAGGGTTCATTTGAAAGAAGCTCCTACATTTTTTACTTCTTCCAGGGAGATCTTTTGATATAGGTGAAAGTTCTAATCCTCATTTATGATTGAGGGGATTGCACTCAACGGTTTGTCTCTTACATCCCTGTTCTCCTGGATTTCCTTGTTCAAGATATCTTCAAAGAAGTGGATTGCCTCCTTGTTAACTTCCTCTATAGTCTGAGTTGTTTCTCCATTGGCCTTCTTGATCTCTGTAATTCTATTCCTATTTCTATTGGAAATTGTTGATTTGTGGAAGAATTTGGTATTCATGTCTCCCTCTTTTAGCCATATTTCCCTTGAATTTTGCCTCCAAAAGCATTCTTCCCGTTTCAATATTTTTTCCAACTCTTCTTTCAAGCTTTTTTCATTCTCAAAATCTTCTATGTCCATTCCTTTCTCTATTACATGTTCATTCAGGGCTCTAA